>PVLC010019245.1:0-30906 GCA_004027655.1 Graphiurus murinus | reverse complement strand
GTGAAAGAGGGAGGGAGGGAGGGAGGGATGGAAAGGAAGGAGAGGAGGAGGAGGAGGAGCAGGACAGGGAGGAGGAATGCTCAAGTAAGAAATTTTAAAAGATTACTGACAATTTTGAAAACACTGAACTTGGTGAAAGAGGGAGGGAGGGAGGGATGGAAAGGAAGGAGAGGAAAGAGAGAAGAGGAGAGGAGAGGAGAGGAGAGGAGAGGAGAGGAGAGGAGAGGAAGGACAGGACCACCCAGAGTGAAGTTCACTCTGAATTTTTTCCATTAAAGAATAATTTGGCCTTGGGAAAAATTATGTGATGAGACCTATACCTCTGGCAATAGAAACTGAAGATATAAATCAGAAAGTCTTTTCTGATATGATATGTGACATACTTATGGACTAGAGCATCAACCATTCTTTTAAAAAAGAAGATAAATGTAACAGTTTAAGAGGAGGCAAGCTAGGTCAGCTGTGTGCAGGGACTCTAAAATGCACTAGATCTTGAACAATTTCACCCAGCCCTCTGAATCTCTGCTTGTCTCTCATTTATTTTTCTTATTCATCCTTGCTTGCTTGGTCTGCCCCCTTCTATACACATAAAAAAAAAAAATGCACTTAAGATCTTAGTCTCCATTTCAAATTTTATCTCCTGCCCCTGCCCTAGGTCCATTGTCTTTGTCAGCTCACAGGTGCTGAGGCTGCTCATCACCACCCCTGGTTACAGGAGTGCTCCATAAGCTTGCTTATTCAATTCATCAAAAAGGAAGCAGAAGAGAGAAACATAATACAGTTTATTTTTATTATATCCACCACTAACTTTCCCCTCTTTTTTGAGATCTTAAATTTGAATACTAATGCTTATTTTGAAAATTACTTGCATCAATTTATCTTATTTCCCAAATTCTTGTTTTGCAATACTTAACACACATTGGCACCTTAATTGGTATTTGTAAAAAATCTCTGGAAAAGGGCTTGTATAAGAAAAATAGAAGTTTTCTCTGTGGTTAACACTATAAAACATCAGCTTCTTCATATCCTGCCCTAAACACTGTGCATTCTTTGGAAACTAAACTCAGTTCACAGAGGAAATTCTATCAGTGAGTCACAGCACTTACATTGCAATACTGGAATAAGTCTATAAACATACTGACATATTCATATGAATGTAAATGCTTATATATGTATATAATATAGACTTAAATAATAACACATATTATTTAAGCTGTGATAGAAAATAACAGGAGAAGGGACTTAGGATACCATAAAATAATAAGTGCATATTATAAAATTCACTACATGGCTGTCTACAAAAAGTTCATTAACAAAGCAGAAAAATATTTCAACACCAATCTACATGTTGTACATATACAAAATTATCAATGCCAATGAGGGAGAGTGTCACCCAGTGCTGTGTGTAAGTCTGTCTCTATCACTGTGAATTTCATTATGATGTATGATTACATTGCACAAAAAAAAAGGAAGGGAGAGAAAAGAAAGTAAAATGAAAAGGAGGAATGAAGGAATGAAGAAAGGAGGGAGGGAGGGAGGGAAGGAGGAAGGAAAGGAGGGAGGGAGGGAGGGAGGGAGGGAGGGATTCAAAATGGGGAAGGAAGATTCCACTCTTTTACTAGGAAAAAAACATTAGGAATGAGACACCGCTGAAAACATGACTTTTGCTGCCCTCAAGTGGTTTGTTTTGGAATATTCTTAAGAAGCCAGCACTAGTGTGATAGCTTAATGTCCCCATTTCATTCCTTGCACATTATTATATGTAGTCTCCTTTGGGGATGGGGATATTTCAAAAGACCAAGAAAGCTTTTCCTAAATTAAAGCTTTATACTATGAATGCTATAAAAATTACATTACTAAGAAATTCTTCAGAAATACAACTTCAAAAAGTGTTTGAAATGTCCAAAGAATAAAAATCCTTCCCAGTCTTATATGATCTGCCCAGTTTCAACAAAGACCTCGACCCAGACATTGGACTACATCTCTCTTCATTCCTAGAAAACAGAGAATTTATAAACAGAGTGGCAATAAGAAACCTGGTTGAACACAGAGGGCCTCAGAAAATTCATTTAGAGCAATTTTTAATCAAGTCATATCTCATTACTATGGAAAAATGGGGTTTCATGTTTCTTCCCTTAAATGTCTCACTTTCTCAAGGCTTTTGATCCTGTAAATAATGCAGTAGACCTGTCACTACAAAAGTTCTTCTGTGGTTTCTACACAATTCTGATTTTAATTTGTATAATCACTTTGCCCCTATTTCTTTGACAATCTTCCCTTTTCTCCCCAAGAGATAACTAAACAGAAAAATTAAAGGGAAACAAACAACTAACACTTTAAAAGCAAAGCCAAAACACCACAGCAGCAGCACCTTCCTATTCTGAGATGATGTCATTCCTCCCAGAGTATTAGTTCTTTTGACTGAAAAATGCATTAATGTGATTTTGGTTATGAAAAAGCAAAGCCCCAGATAAATCAAAGTGAACAGAAGTTGAGACAAAGGGGAACTGGATTTCTCTAGGTAACAAAACAGAAGAATTCTGCAAATTAATGGAGGCTCCAGAGAGGAGAATCTGAAACTAGGAGAAGAGAATATATATAAGGATGTTTGGAGGGATTAAAAACCCTAAAGAAACTGTAGGTTTAAAACCACAGAATTGTGTCTATGACTGTGAGTTCCCTGGGGGGATTTTCCTTTAGAGCCTAGGTTACATCAGACCAGCTTCCTGGACGCTTGTGCTAGTGGTTGTTTCCATCCCGTTTTCCCACTGAAGCCCTTTGCAGGGCCATCTAATGTGAGGGTTTCTGTTTCAGTTTCTCACTGAATATGTATCCAAATTCTTGTTTCTGGTTCCTACATGGGAGTGAAAACTCAAGTCCCGAAGTTCTTTGAGTATCAGTTCATTGGATTCCTGACCTGGATTTCAGATTCTTGTTCATTTTGGTCCTTGTGGGGTTTTTCCTTACCTTTGGGTAATCAGGTAAGCTTGGCCATGTCTCGTGTGAATCCAGGGGCATTCTATCTCTGAGCTACATCCTCAACCCTATTTTATTTTTTATTTTGAAACAGGGTCTCACTAAATTTCTAAGGCTGGTCCTGAACCTGTGACCCTCCTGTCTCAGCCTCCCAAGTACCAAGATTATAAGAATGTACCACCACTTTAAAATACTTTATCAGGCTACATTATATCTTCCAGCAGTTCCAAGGACTATGTAGTAGGAGAAGCCTCAGGTTACTGAGCCAGCCACCTTGTGAAAAAAAAGGAAGTTGCACCTAAAAAAGCCAAGAGCAAAATTGCCCAGGACCAGCAACTTCTCTGCAGAAGAACTCTCCTCTATAATCTCAGACACTTATATAAAGGTGAACTAACTTCATCTTGGTGATGTAGGAACAAAATGAGTTAAAACAAGCATTGGGGGTGCATGAGCTATAAATTGGTAGAAACAGAATCAAAAGTGAATGGAGTTTTTTCTCCATAGTGCGAGGAAATATGGATAGTCTGAGTCTTGGTCCCTTTCAGCCCAACCAGCTAACTTATCTCTTTTCCTCCCATTGTGGCTTCCTAAATATATTTAAAGCCTCCACCTATTTCAGGGAACCACTGTAATGAGAAAAAGGGAAGTCAGGCAACTGTTCTCTTAAAAAGTCAGCTGTGGTTGAGGTTCTGGTTTAGATAAACCTAGGGATTCTGTTCTCTGTAACAAGGGATCATGGAAGACCAGCGTAAGCCTAAATTTATACCCAATTCCAAAATTCACCCCCCAAAATAATAGTAATAATAATAATAATAATAATAATAATAATAATAATAATAATAAAAGGAGTCCTAAAATATAGGAACACAAGTTTAGCTATCACTCAAAAATTCCTAAAACACTGTTGGTAATGGTTCTAGGCCAATATTCCTACAGAGATCCCAAAACAAGGACAGATTGGAATTCTCAATGCAAATCAGATTCCATGTAAAGAATCCTGAATTCCTCTCTACCACCTGCAATTTTCTGATATAAAACCAGTTGTGATGTCTGTGTGCTAATTGTCCTTTCGGCACTTTCTTTTTCTATCATTTTCTGTCCCCCCCCCCCCCACCCCATAGAATGAAGCAATTCCTCAGATAACATTGTGTATCCTGGAGAACCCTAAAGTACAGTTGCATCCATTTTTTCTAAAAACTAATTTCCCTCCAAGTTTCCTACTTTGAAGTGTTTGTAGTTTGAATGATGAGTATCATGGAAGTTGGTAAACACCTTTACCAATGACAATTTGTAATCTATTTTATCTGTAGAACTAAATATTGTTTCTGGCTTTGGATTTTTTTAAGTGCCATCTTTAATATCTCTCTCAGTAAAAGATTCTTTTCCAGGAAAGGATGACACATATTGCTAATGGATTCGACATTTCCATAGAAATATGTAATGCTGTATTTAGTCTGAGAATAAAAAGAAACCACTTATAATTTTAGTGAAGATAATACACACGAATTCTAAAATAACTATTCTCTTCTTTTCTGTATGTGCCTCTTACTTCTTTCAATTTTCAAATTCAGCTTGAATAATTACAATACAGAGAAAGACCAGTAGGCACAATATGAATGAGTAACAAGATCAGCCATCAATCAGATCTATGCTATCCTTTCAGTAAGCTGCATTTCTAAATTTGCTTGCAATAGTTCAAATCCTTCTCTATTATTGTTTAAAATGGAAATTTAATTAGAATGTGACCTAGGGAAAGTGGCAAAACATCTCTAGTCCTTGGTTTCTTGATCTGTAAAATGAAGATAATAAAAATGCCTATTGGAGAAGGTTAGGGTAAGGTTTAACTGAAAAAACTCATGTCACATACTAAGTGTTCAATAACTATTAGCTCTCATTGAGATTATGTTTTTTATTAGCTAGTGACTGCATTACAGTGTTCAAGGGGTTATCTATTACCAATTTATTTGCTTTGAAATCTGCTTCTTTCCTCAGAATAAGCATCTCTGGTTAACACAAACCTCATTAGCTCCATGCAGAAATACAAATAGAACCAGATGAAGAATCAGTTAAGCAAAGGTTATATCTTATATATTACACAATGTATTATTTCTTGCACCAGCTTTAAAAGTGTAATTTTTACATGGGTCCTTCCTTCTGGGTCCAGTGCTCTGAGCATACAAAACCTCTCTGAGAGCCCCTTGGTAGTGTTATTCCAATCATTACCAATTCAGTCATCGTAGGCTCTAAGGCTGAGGCAGGTTCTGAGCAGCCCCAGGTTAGTCTGTAACTCCACCATTTGAAAATTATTACACCCAGTACTATTATCATCATTCTAACTATAAGAAATAATTACTGACAAGACATTTTAATAACTTTCTAAGGCCTGAACATTCAATCTAAAATCACATTCTCCAATTTACCGATTGTTAGCATGGATTAAGGATAAGCCTTGTGAAATATCTATTTTCCCTTTACTATTCATTTCCTTTAATGGTGGGGGAAAACAACAAAATTTTAAATGAGCTCTACTCTTAGCATTGAATAGTGGTGGCCAAAATATATATAGTAACAGAAAAACAACTTCATACTATAGAAATAGATAGCAATCCTGCCTATCTTAACACTTAGAAGAAAAGGATACTACCTAGCTTTCCATTCTATTGGAGAAAGTAGGTTGAAACCTTCCTGATATATTTCTTAATGATGTAGACTAAACCAATCTCCTTATATACTGCCCTTAAAACTTACTAAGGGCAAACCAAGAGGAAATTGTACTGAAAGACCAATCCTTGTGTCTCATGATATAATGAAAGAACTGGAGAGTTTGAAAAGAAAACTGTCATCTACTTATTAACACACTTTCAGGATTTGGTATGTATGGATCACAACCCTATATTTAATTCAGGATAGCCCAGTTTTAAAATGACCCATTTACAACAAAGGTCTCTCTGTTGAAACTGTAAAAAGAGTGAAAAGCAATGCTACAAATATCAAACAGCTTTATTTAGTTAGGCATTACAAGAGTTGTGTGTATGTATTTTTCTAACAGTGTAAATCTAATCCCAAAATGATGTAAAATTACAATGCACCTATAAAAATGAAATAAAATAATTGAATTACAAATATAAGGTTTTTCATAATATGCCAGTTCTATTAATTAATGAACACAAGCAAATCAATAAGTTTTCCAATTCTCATACTTTCTATCACTATAATAAAATTAGTATCCGCCCTCAAGCTACCACATAGAAAAGTTCCATAATGTAAGAAACAAAATCTAAAGTATTATAAAATACCATACACTTCTATATTTGTATTTTCAAATAAATAAGTTTGCAAGCTGCGCATGGTGGCACACGCTTGTAATCCCAGCATTTGGGAGGCTGAGACCGGAGGATACAGGTTCACGGCCAGCCTCAGCTACTTAGTGAGGCCCTGCGCAATTTAGTGAGACCCTGTTTCAAAATAAAGAATAAAAAATGGGGCTGGGGGTATAGCTCGGAGGTAGAATGCCCCTGGGTTCAATCCCCAGTACCACAAAAAATAAATAAATAAATAAGATTGTGAAAGGTTTCCATCCTCTACCGGGATCCAGAAATCAGTGTGTTTGTCTGACAAAAGTAAAATAAAATAATCAGTTTTGGAAAACAAAAAGAAAAACACAATTATGCCTATTTAGGGTAGAATATTTGTGAAGTAGATTTAAAGTACTACAAACCAAAAAATTCTGGTTAAATTCTTATGCATTTCAAACACAACACTCACCACAGTAGAAAGGGGAAAGATAACCTACCCCATGTTGCCATCCATGAGAAGAATTGTGTTGTATATATGGGAGAATATGAAGAGGAAGAGAATCGTGCTGAAGAACATCGTCATCCATGATCCATGATCCTCTCGAAACATTTTTAACCGGAGCAACTGACCTGAAATATAAATATTACTATAAATCAATATACCTTATAAATCAAAATTCATACATCTATATTTTAGTGAATCTTAACTGTCTCACAATATTCTTAAGTCTTCCCATTGGACAGTGACATCACTATAAAGTAGTGAAATGACTATAAAATATCCTTTTGCTCTTTTGTAAATAAATGATCATGAATAAAGTCCAAGATGTCCCTCATATCACATATTATCCTAGAGAAAATGATATTAATGTGAGAATTTAATATCCAGAGACTGTTCATTAGGCTGGCATAAAAACAAGATGAATTAAGGCATTACTACTTGCTTTTTTTTTTTTTTATTACTGAATGTACTTAAGGCAAGTAGTAAAGAAGTTGCATAAATTCCTTATCATTTCCTTTTACTTTCATCAGTACACTCTTAATACTGGCCAGATGATTAAATGAAAACCAACTTTACTTATAAAAAGAAAAAAAAAGAAACAATTGTTTAAGGTACATGAAGACTGGAAAAGAAAAATAAAATCTCTATCATAAGACATAAACAGTTTAGCTTCAGTCTTAGCTAAAATAGTTGGTACCCAAGTACAGCCCCATGCACAAGTGCTCCAGGAGGAGGGGGTCAAATGTGTGTATTTCGGAGGTAGGTGTGGCTCTAGACAAAACATAATTTCTACATTTATCCCTAAACTCCCATTTTCAAAGACAAATACAAAAAATAGAATATTAAAATGCAAATACTCTAAGAAAAATATTAAAATGAACATGAAAGTAAAAAATTATTAGTACCAGAATTAGTGCAGAGAACTTTTTATTTGTGGTAAAATAGAGAAATGAGGATACTAGTACCCTGAAAGGTACAGGAGATTAAAAAATAAAATAAAACGAGAGTAAGAAAAAAGTGAGCACAGGTCACCCTAGCCTCTCCCAAGAAATATTTTCTCCATTATACTTATCTCCATTCCTGAGAAAATATAACTAAATAATGATGAGGCGTGGTATAGAAACTTTAATTAAAATAGGGCAGTTCTGAAATCTTACAACAAAATTTCTTACTAAAAAAATTAAATGTTCCCTTTTTTAATGACATGAAATAAATATCCATCTGGAAAGATCTCTCTAGGGACAAACAGTGGCTCTCATATAGCTTACTGAGAATAGAATAGGAAGAAATCATCTTTTATAACTAAACTACTAAATTTTCCCTTATATCATTTTTATTAAAATAGCATACTAGATGTCATTTGGAAACCAGGCTAACAGAAACATTATCCTAGCTAAAACTTTAGATGGAACAAAATAAGGCAGATGGGGTTACATCACCTGGTTTCTTGGCCTGTACAGGAGAAGCAAAGGGCAAATATGAAAGTCAAGAGAGTGTGACTGTATAGTTGAAAGAAAAATATGAAAACTCTCCTGAAACAAATGACACTAGCACAGAAAATTATAAGATTATAGAACTTATTGAGTAATTGATTCAAAAATTATGGAAAGCCTGATATTTTCAAGCCTCCACACACAACACACTGGCAGGAATACTATAGTAAATAAATATTAAGCACAGAATGCTTAAGAGTAAAAAATATGACATAAATATCTTAAAGAAAACTATAAAGAATATTTATTCACTCATTAAACAAATGTTTAATGTGTGCCTATAACATGCCAGACAAAGCCCTAGGTGTCAGAGGTACAGCTGTGAGCAAAGTAGAAAAGGGTTTGAAGTCAACCATCACTTGAATATTTAATGGAAATATGACCTTATTTTAGGCTCCTGGACTCTCTTTGTTCAGGGTTCCCTTTGTTGCAAGTCCTTTCAGTTTCAAACTAAGACCTACTTATTTAATTCAATAGTTGATAATGAAGAACCATGAGAACTGGAAGTTAGAGTTCCTTTAAGATTTAAATGTGAATTTCTTTCTTAGCATATGCATATGTCAAAAAATCACTAATGGTTGTACTTTAAGAGTCAAATAATAATGCTGGAGATGTAAGAGTACTTTGCAAATAAAACATTGGGAATTACTATGCACTGACTGAAATAATACTGTTTGTATAAAAGATAAATGTGACAGTACCATTTATGCTGTCATTGCCAAACTCATTGTCTGGCACTAATTTCTGCTATTAGAGTCATTAGAACAAAATGGCAGGTTGACATGGTTTAAAATTCACAGGGGGGGAAAAAACAATAAAAGTTCTGCAATATATTAAGAACAGAACTGGTGTGACCCAATTGTTGAGTCAAATCATGCATACTATAAAATTTCCCATCAGCTACCTCAAGGTTAACTCAATGAGTGACCATCTAATGCTAAAAAAATAGACACATAGACTGCCACCAGCTGACCATTCTCATGAATGACTTTCCTATACAATCTAGTCAAACCAAGAACCTTATAGCTACCCAAAGATGTCACATGAAAATACATCATTTCTGCTTTGCAGGGTGATCATGTGTGTTGTTTGCCTGGGACAGTAGTGGATTATAACTAGAATCCTGGGGTAATTCTTAGAGTAACCTGTGTGCGTCTATCTGTGTGTGTGTGTGTGTGTGTGTGTGTGTGTGTGTGTGTGTGTGTTTTGCTGGGGATTGAACCCAGGGGCATTTTACCTCTGAGCTACAACCCCAGCCCCATTTTATTTTTTATTTCAGTAAGTTGCTGAAAGCCTGGCTAAGTTCCTGAGGCTGGTTTCAAACCTGGTAAAGGTCAAGTTATCAAGGGTCACAGCCCTGGAAGTCTAGGTCATCATACTGAGCTCGTACCAAGGAAACGGGGTCAGTGGGGCAATCACCCACCTCCATTAGGAAAACAATGACCTGAGCAGATCACAGCCACCTTAGAGTCATATTGCCAAAGTGGTGACAGAATTGATAAACATCTACCAAATTTGTATACAAATAAAATTAATGCCTATATTGTGGAGTTAGCAAAAAAATAGAATACTTAAAAATCTTGTGTAAGTAAGAAGAGAATGATCACAGTTAAAATGTTCTAAGGATCTTTGATTTAGGAGATGATTAAAACGTTAATCAGCTATAGACTTGCTAGGTTTTTAAGTCTGTGCAGTAAACAAAATTTTTTAAATATGTGTAGTAAAATTTAGTTTAGCCACTAAAATATATGGAATGCCTAATTTTTAAGCCCAGTAGGTAGAGGGATGAAAGAAGGATAGAAAAAAGAAAGGAGCAAACAAATTAATAAAATTTAATCAAAAAAGAAAAATTTAATCTAAAAAGAAAAAGAAAGAAAAGTAGTGCTAATAGAAAATACAAAGAAGTTTATAGAATCAAGTCCTAATAGAAATATATTGATCTTGCTAATTAAAAACTATAATAATTATATAGAAGACAGAAAACTGACAAAAAATCAAAAAACAATACAGAAGTGTTGGAAGTCATAGACTATAAAATTACATATCAAACAAAACTAACTAAAAGAAAGCTAGGATAAGTATTAACTTCAGACAAACTAGATTTTAAGTTTAAAGTGACATAAGAAATAAAGATCATTAAATTATGACAAATATTGAATTTTTCAGGTAAATACAATGATTTTTAAATTGACAGATAAGATAGAGTCCAAACAAATTAAATGAAATTTGATGGGAATATAGGGAAGAATTAGGAAATACATGACCACATGCTAAGATTTTAACATTCCTCTCTTTTATCGATAGATCATGCAAATCAAAAGCAACAAAAAATTAACAAAGACGTAGAATATTTGAATAATACAATTAACACTTGACTAAATGAACTTGATATTGAATCTTGTAAGCAGCAATTGGAGATTATATGTTCTCTTCTCATCTGCATTGGAAGTTTTAATAATTGACCACATAACTGTGCTATAAAACATCTCAGAAAAGCTTAAAAACTAGATCTCATCCAGACCACATTTCCAAACACTTCTCAAAATATTTCTTAAAGACCAAAAGGAAATAAACCCTTCTAAACTCATTATACGAGGCCAGCATTATCCTGTTACCAAAACTAGAAAAGGACAAAATCAACCTATAGACCAATAACCCTGATGAACATATGCTGAAATTCTCAAAAAAGTACCAGCAAATCAAATTCAGCAGCACATCAGAAAGCTCATTCACCAGATTTCATCCCAGGATGCAAAAATGGCTCAACATACACAAATCAATAAACATAATATATTACATCAACAGAATGAAGTATAAAAATCATATGATCAATTTAATAGAAATGCAGAAAAAGCATTTAATAAAATTCAACATGCCTTCAGGATAAAGCTCCAAACATTTTAGGTATAGAAGGATCATACCTCAACTGTAATAACAAATCCATAGCCAACATCACAGTGAATGGCTTTCCCTCAAGATAAAGCATTCCCTCAAGATAAAGAACAAGCCAAATGTGTCTACTCTCACTGATCTTACTTATATAGTACTAGAAGGTTTAGCCAGAGCAACTAAGCAAAAGAAAGAAATGCAAGGCATACAACTAGGAAGGGAAGAAGTCAAATTATTCCTGTTTGCAGGTGGCATATGCTATACCTAGAAAAATGTAAAGACTCCACCTAAAGATTCAAATAAATGAATTCAGTAAAGTAGCAAGATATAAACATATAAAACATATAAAATCAACATATAAAAATCAGTAGCTTTTCTATATACCAATAAACTTTTCTGAGAAAGAAATCATGAAAGCAATCCCATTAACAATAGCTACAGAGCTGGGCATGGTGGCGCACGCTTGTAATCCCAGCATGTGGGAGGCTGAGACCAGAGAATCCGGGTTCGCGGCCAGCCTCAGCTACCTAGTGAGGCCCTCCGCAACTTACTGAGACTCGGTTTCAAAATAAAGAATAAAAACTAGGGCTGGGGGTGTAGCTTGGAGGTAGAATGCCCCGGAGTTCAATCCCCAGTACCGCAAAAACAAAAAACAACAACAACAACAATAGCTACAAAGAAAGTAAAATACCTATAAATAAGCTTAATCAAAGATGAAAAGAAACCTCTACAATAAAAATCACAAAACACTGATGAAATAAATTGAGCACAAAAAATGAAAAGGCTTCCCATTTTCATAATTTGGAAGATTAGAATTATTAAAATGCCCATATTAACCAAAAGCAATCTACAAATTTAATGCACTACCCATCAAAATACCTATGACATTTTTCATAAAACTAGAAATAATCCTAGAATTCATATGAAAGCACAAAAGACTCCAAGAAGCCAAAGCAACCTTGAGCTAAAAGAATAAAGCTAGAGGCATCACAATTCCTGATTTTAAAACATACCACAGAGCAACATGGGAAGTTAAAACAGCATGATAAAAGCATAAACATAGACACATAGACCAATGGAATAGAGTAGATATCCCAGAAATAGACCCTCCCATCTACAGCAACCGATTCTCAACAAAAGTCCCAAAAACCTACAGTAGAGAAAGGACAATCTCTTCAATGACTGATGCTGGGAAAACTAGATATCCACATGAAGACTAAAACTTGACCCTCAGCTCTCACTTTATAAAAAATCAATTCAAAATAGACCAAAGACCTAACTGGAAGACCTGAAACTGAACTACAGAGGAAAACAGGGGAGAGACTTCAAGTCATTGGCACAGGCAATGATTTTCTGGGTAGGGTGCCCAAAGCATAAGAAACAAAAGCAAAAATTGACAAATGGAATTATATCAAACAAAAAAGCTTCTATATAGCAAAAAAGCTTCTATATATCAACAGAGTGAAGAAGAAACCTACAGAATGGAAGAAAACACTTGCCAGCTATTCATCTGATAAGGTCAATATTTTGTATATATAAATAATTAAAAAAACAAGTAATACAATTTAAAAAAATGGATAAATTCTCTGAATAGGCACTTCTTAAAAGAAGAAATACAAATGGACAACTAATACATGAAAAAAAGAATGCTTCCTATAATTAGCTATGAGGGAAATGCAAATCAAAACCACCATGAGAGATCATCTCACCCCAGTTAGAATGGCTATCAACAAAAAAACAAAAAGTAACAAATGTTGGGGAGGACGCAGAGTAAAAAATGGCCTTATTCATGATTTGTGGGAGTGTAAATTAGTACAGCCACTATGGAAAACAGTATGGAGGTTCCTTAAAAACTAAAAAAGAGAATGATGCAGGGAAATATATATTATTGAATGACTAAACCTAGCTTCTTATATTAACATGTGCATTACCTTAAATAGTTACCATTTTTGTGGTGAGAACACTTACTTCCTGCTATAGTTTAGATGTTGTTTTTTTGTTTTGTTTTGTTTTGTGTGTATGGTACTGGGGATTGAACTCAGGGGCATTCTACCTCGGAGCTATACCCCCAGCCCAATTTTTTATTCTTTATTTTGAAACCGAGTCTCACTAAATTGCGGAGTGCCTCACTAGGTAGCTGAGGCTGGCGGCGAACCCGGAGCCTCCGGTCTCAGCCTCCCAAATGCTGGGATTACAAGCGTGCGCCACCATACCCGGCTTCTAGTTTAGATGTTGAATGTCCCCAGAGATCCATATATAAAAGCCTGGTTTTCAGGGTGACACTATTGGGAAGTCCTGTGAACTTTTAAGAGGTGGGACCTAAGGGAAGGTCCTTAAGTTATTGGGATTTTGCCCTTAAAAAGGATTGGGGGTCTCTCTATTTCTCTCTCTCTCTCTCTCTGTCTCTCTCTCTCTCTCTCTGTCTCTCTCTCTCTCTCTCTGTCTCTCTCTCTCTCGACCAAAATGTAATACTGTAATAGCACTCTAGCACTCTCCACCATACACTCCCACAACTGCCATCTGCCATCTTTACCAGAGGCCCAAAGGCCCAAAGAAATGAAGCTGTCCAGTCTTGTGCTTGAACCTACAAAACTACGAGCTATAAATAAACCTCTTTACTTTATTAAAAAAAAAAAAAAAACTAAAAATGAGTCAGGTGTGGTGGCACATATCTATAATCCCATTACTTGGGAGGCTGAGACAGGAGAATCACAGGTTCAAGGCTTTAGCAACTTAGCAAGAACCTGTTTTGAAATAAAATATAAAAAGGGGATGAGGATGATAAGCTGGGAGGTAGAATTCTCCTGGGTTCCATCCTTAGTACCAAAAGAAATAAAATTAAAAATGGATCTACCATATGATACAATTATCGCACTTCTGGGAATATATTCAAGGGAAATTAAATCAGCATTCCAAAGAGAGATCTGCATATCCATGTTTATTGTGGCACTAGCCATACTGCTTACGATACCAGAATCAGCCTGGGTGCCCATCAACAGATAAATGGACAAAGAAAATGTGATATGTATACACAATAGAGTATTATTCAAATAAAGAACAATAGAGTATTATTCAAATAAAGAACAATGCAATCCTGTCATTTGCAGCAAAATGGATAGAACTAAAGGACATTATGTTAAACAATAAGCTAGACACAGACAGACAAGTACTGCATGTTTTCTCTCATATGTAGAAACTAAAACAGATTGATCTGAAAACCAAATAGAGATTAATGGAGATTGGGAAGTGGGAGGAGGAGAGGACAGAAAGAAAAATGCTTAGATTGAATCAGTGCATGCTGTATGCATGCATAGAAACATCACACTGTCCCCCACTAATATGTATCATTAATACATGCTAATAAAGCTCTTTTAAAGAATTAAAATAACAATGTGTCACTTATCAATTTTAAGTGTTCCTTAGAAATCCTCTAGTCATGGTAAATCAGAATTTTACCAATAAACGGTGAGTGACAAATAATTATCAAATTTGTCAGTATCGAAAGCTCTCTCTCTTCAGGATTATAAACTTGTCATTAGTTCAAAGATACATATGATTGTTAACTTTTAATATAATCATAATCCAATAAAATAGTTTAAAAATTGTATTGCAGAAATTAAAAACACATTCCAAAATAACTCAGATTAAAATAAAAATACTAATATAAATTAAGAAACGTTATAATTAATTAATATACTAAATATTAAATGTTAGGAATACACAAAGTGGGAAACTTAGTCTTTAACTGTTTATATTATAAAATTATGACTAGATATCACATGCTAAATAGCCAACTTAAGAAGTAAGGCAAAGAACAAGAGAATAAATTCATAGAAAGAAAAAGGAACAGAATATCAAAGATAAGAGCAAAATTAATTAATTGAAGGTAAAACTAAAATATAAAAAATCGGCAAAGCCAAATAAATTAAGTTTTATAAAACAGAAATCTCTTACTAGACTAATAAGGACAAAAAAAGAAGGCACTAAATATATTAGAAATAAAGAACTGTGAGAAAGAAAATAGTTCAAATAATGTTTGGTACTATATGAAGGTATTCTTTTTTTTTTTTTTTTTTTGTGGTGCTGGGGATTGAACTCAGAGGCATTCTACCTCCGAGCTACACCCCCAGCCCTATTTTTTATTCTTTATTTTGAAACCGAGTCTCACTAAGTTGCGGAGAGCCTCACTAGGTAGCTGAGGCTGGCCTCGAACCCGGATCCTCCGGTCTCAGCCTCCCGAATGCTGGGATTACAAGCGTGCGCCACCATGCCCGGCTTATATGAAGGTATTCTTACCAGTTTTGCTAACATGTATGAGGAAGAAAGATAAGGTAGCAGGATGGGATGTGGAACTATGTGCATGTGTGTTAGATCACATTGAACCTCAATATGATGTATAATTGCAGTGAACTAGTAAAAATATTAAAAAGAAGAAATAAAAGAACTGTAACTGCAAACACAGCAATAATGGACAAGTTCCTTGGAAAGCATTTAACTCACCAAAGTTATGAAGGTAATATAAAAACTGAATTATTCTCTTAACAAAAAACTTATTCAACAGTTCAGAAACCTTATTTGTCAAAGAGAATACCATGTCCAGGAGTTTGATAGAGAAGTTCTTTCAAACATTCTTTCACAAAAGTAACAATCTTTCACAAACTCTTCTCCTCTAAGATTTTATAATTCACTTTTTAAATCTATTTAAAAAGAGTGGATATTAGCCAGGCATGGTATTATGCATGTGTGTAATCCCAGTACTTGGAAAACTGAGACAGGAGGATTGCAAGTTCATGACCAGCCTTGGCAACTTGGTAAGGCTATCCGCACCTTAGTGAGACCCTGTTTAAAAAAAAAAAATAGGGCTGGGGTATAACTCAGAACTCAGAAGGTAGAATGCCCCTTGTTTCGCTCCCCGGTAACACACACACACACACACACACACACACACACACACACACACACACATGAGTAGATACTTATAAGAATGACTAACGTTCATTTAAATCTGAAATTCAGGTGTCATACTTTTCTCAGACTCTACAGCATAGGAAAACATTTCTCAGAAGAACTTAAGCACTATAACTCCAGAGGAGCTCAAGAACAGCAATCTAATTGGAAGTGGGAAGAAATATATACCACTCTACATAAAATGGAGAAAAATACCAATTATCCATAAATGGGAGGAATATGCTAGCCATTATTTGAGGACTGAAGCTTCCTGATACTTCTACTGAGGTTAAATAAGAGTTTCACACTGACAATCTTGATTTGAATTATTCCATAAAGTTGATGAATGTTCCTTGACAGATGTATGCAGAGAATAACTACAAGATATATGAAACCAAAATTGAAATATACTGTTTTTCTAAACATATATGTAGTGATTATACAGGTCAGCTATTTCTTAACTTCCATATTTTTTTTTTTCGGTACTCGGGATTGAACTCGGGGCATTCTGCCTCCGAGCTACACCCCCAGCCCTATTTTTTACTCTTTATTTTGAAACAGGGTCTCACTAAGTTGCGGAGTGCCTCACTAGGTAGCTGAGGCTGGCCGCGAACCCAGATCCTCCAGTCTCAGCCTCCCACATGCTGGGATTACAAGCGTGCACCACCACGCCCGGCTAACTTCCGTATTTTTCAACAAATATCACTTATATAAGCAGTTACTAAAAGTGCAAGGGATAAATATGTTTAGTATGTTCTATCTCATGCAATGTGGCAGGTGGCTGGTTGGAGCCTGAAACTGGGATTCAAGTGGGTCTGGTGAATTAAAGGGAAAGAATTTCAATAGTTTCAGTAATTTACTTCTGATGGGGTTCCTGCTGGGTATAAAATCAAACAGGTCTGACAATATCCTTTCTGCAGTATGTGATGCTCTACCCACAGACCCAGGTCTGAATCCCACAAGACATAGCAGCATGTTCTCCTGCTACTTCAGAATAAATACATTACTCAGAGGTAGAAAGGCAAACATTAGTCTTTTGCTTCTGTGTAGAAATCAGTATGGGTTTGAAATTAGAAAGATTTCTTCTTCATTTTAGCAGCTTAAGGATTTAGAAATTTGAGAGTACTGGAAAATATACCATTTGCATGGATCCCTGACTACGAGAAATTCTGAAGGTATCGTGGTGGTCACTGGCCAACCTCAAATAGCTCCCAGGCAGAGAGTGAATATCAACAGAGGCATCAGAACAGAATATGATGGACTCAGAGATGATCAACTTATATAATACAAGAAGTGACTGAGATTTTTTTTTAAAGACTAGAAACTAGTGGTTACAAAAAAATGAAATTGATCTATGCATATAAATGTGATCCTCTAATTACTTTAAACAAAAATACATATATAGTATGTTAAAATATATATATGTATATTATATGTATATTTTTACATATATAGGTAAAATGTATATATATGTAAAAATGGTAACCAGCCTCTAAGATGGTTCCAAAGAGTCTCACTTCTTGGTGTTCAACCCTGTATAATATCCTCCCACACTGAATTCTGGTTGGCCAGAGTGATCAATACATAGTTGAAGTGACAGTGAGTGACTTATAAAGTTAGGTTGTGAAGGTTATTGCAGTTTTACCTTGGTCTCCCTCTTGAATTTCTCACTTTGGGAGAAATCAACTACCAAGTCATGTTGCCCTATGAAACAGTCCACATAGTGACAAACTGAAGGCTCCAGTCAACAGCTAGCAGTAACTTGCCATCCATATGAGACAGCAACTTTCATTCTTTTTGGAAGGAACCTTCCAGTCAAGACTTCATATTACTGTAGCCTTGGCTGATATATTGACAGCAAGCTTATGGGAAATCCCAAGCAAAAATCAGTCAGGCTGCCCCAAACTCCTACCACAGAGAAATTGTGCGGGATCACAAATCTGTTCTTTTTTTAAGCCATTGAGTTTTGGGTTAACTTGTTACACAGAAACAGATGAATGGATGTTCTATAATTATTCTGAAAACTAATAGAAGTTGCTTGGGAATTAAATCATGGAAAGAACACAGTGGAAATCTACAGTGATATTTGATATTCACGAAAAAAGATTGATCCAAGACCACAAAATGGAAATAAAAGTATAATATTCATAGTGGTAAATGTTTATTTTAACTTAATAAAATATTTGACAATATGATGACAAAGCAAAAGAAATTTTATGAAAATAACCTTCATAGCATGAAAGCCTTAAAGCAATTAAATAATTTCAAAGAGCAAATTTTGTATTTTAAGTGTTACTAATGGCATTTTCATCTCTACTATAATTTAGTGATGTGTCATATTTTCTTATCCTATTTCATATCTGAACATTGATGTCTATATTATCAGTAAAATAACAGTAGACATATGAGTCATTTTACATGATCAGTATCTATGCAAACTGAATGACAGTAAAGCATTCTAATTTAGAAGTTTAAGTGCTTTCATCATTGAGTGTTCAGGCAATATAGATTCCAAGCTACCAAGATTTGTAACTTGTCTCAAATATAGAAAAATAAACAAGCAAAATAAACAAGAAGCCATACCATATTCTGAATAACCAGCAAATTGCATTTGTAGAAAATATATAAAGATTTTTAAAATTAAGATATTCAGCACCATTTTGCTTGAAATTCCACTCTTACAAAATTCATATTTTTAGTTCTTATTTATCAGACACCTAGTGATACTGTGCTCCAGATTGGATTATAAGTGATTTATAAGATGTAATTTGTTTAACCAGTATTCTAATGTTTGATGACTATTACTTAATATTGATGTGTTATAAATCGATTCCCATCCCAAACTTCACAAATAGATAACTCTATGAATTAAACACTGTTGAATATTACCGACATTTATTTTTCTATATATGAGGGTATGAAAAATCTGTGGTTAGAATATTTGGTATATTTCTCAATACTTTCAATTCAAAGAGCTGTCTGTTCTTAATGGTGTTACATGACTATACAAAATGAAATTGACAATTTTTATAGTACATTAACTTGAAATTATGACAGAAAAATTCTTGCAAGCTTTTTACTTAATCAAGTATGCACAAAATGAAATTGACAATTTTTATAGTACATTAACTTGAAATTATGACAGAAAAATTTTTACAAGTTTTTTACTTAATCAAGTATGCAAACCTCCAACTTCAGAGTGATCAGTAAGAAAATCCTTCCAAATATAATCTTATTTGAATTAGTGTCTTGTATAGTGTTAGAAATGGTTATTTGCCAGTGCCTGGGGGAAGTAATAACTTACGATGAGTTTGTGGTGAAGTATACTGATAACTGTAATAGGCTAGATGCTACTGTGGTATATCACTGACATTGAGAACAATGTCACATTTGTGAAACTGCCAATATATGACCAAGTACCATTCTGGTTTGCACATATGGTACATTAAAAAAAAAAAAAAAAACATTTAGAGCCGGGCGTGGTGGCACACGCTTGTAATCTCAGCATTTGGGAGGGTGAGACCAGAGGATCCGGGTTCGAGGCCAGCCTCAGCTACCTAGTAAGGCACACTGCAACTTAGTGAGCCCCTGTTTCAAAATAAAGAATAAAAAATAGGGCTGGGTGCCGGGCGTGGTGGCGCACGCTTGTAATCCCAGCATTCGGGAGGCTGAGACCGGAGGATCCGGGTTCGCGGCCAGCCTCGGCTACCTAGTGAGGCACTCCGCAACTTAGTGAGACTCGGTTTCAAAATAAAGAATAAAAAAAAAAAATAGGGCTGGGGGTGTAGCTCGGAGGTAGAACACCCCTGAGTTCAATCCCCAGTACCGCAAAAAAAAAATAGGGCTGGGGGTATAGCTCAGAGGTAGAATGCCCCTGAGTTCAAGCCCCAGTACCGCAAAAAAAAAAAAAAAAAAAAAAAAAAAAAAAAAAAAAAAAAAAAAAAAAAATAGATAGTTTTTAAATGCAAAGAATTGCTTGAAATCTCAACTATTCTTTAAAAGGAATGAAAGATATTGGGATAAATCCATGATAACTGGCCATATAATTTTTGCCAACAAGCAGATTATCATAAGAGGCTTAGCTCTATTAGAGGGAATATCTATTCCTTAATCCAGGTTGTTTTCTTCCAAATAAAAAAGGATGCACTAGTCATAATACTCCTAATGTCTATGCTTCTAGGAGAAGAAACTATTTATAGAGCAATTTTGAAAAAGAAAATTGGCATGCATAAGTCAGGACTTTCTTTCTAGAGCCCATGTCTGTTTTGGTGAGAACTCTAAATTCTACTATTCTCCTCCAGAGAGGTATATCCAGCAGCATTATTGCTCAGGACTGCAGAAGTTTGGAGTTGAATATTAGGAAGTCCCTTTGGCTACAGATAGAAGATACATCCTCCAGTGTACAATCTTCCAGGAATGAAAGTGATATTTTGATCCCCATGAGCTTTTTCTCTTTCCTTCCCTCCCTTCCTTCCTTCCTTCTTTTCTGGGGATTGAACCCAGGGGCATTCTACCTCTGAGCTATAATCTGGGCCCTTTTTATCTTTTATTTTGAAACAGGGTCTCAAAAAGTTGCCAGGGGTCTCACTAAATCACTGAAACTGGCCTTAAACCTGAGAGCCTCCTCTCTTTAACCTCCCAAGTAATGGGATTACGGGCATGCACCCTGCTTATTCTTCTTATTTCTTAATTTACTTAGAACTTGGGCAGGGAAGAGGAGTGCTTCTTTCTGGGCCTCATAGAGGGCTTAAAACATCAGTGGTAAAAACAAGAAAATACTCTACCCAGATACTAACCAGTATTATCATGAGTTCCAGTTTTTATACTCTTGCAAACTACCTAGGCTGCTTTAAATCACAATGAAAAGATACAAAGAAATTAGATAAAGGTAAAATCAACAAACTGGCATGGATTTACCAAGCATACCTCAAAGCAAAGGCACCCAGGAGCCTGAAAGACCCTTGAGCATAACCAGGTAATGTCATGCTAACAGAAGATGCCCAATCACCAAATTTATCACCTGACTGTAATGTCTTTGCCTTATAAAAAAAAATGCAGATACTTAAATTAAGTATAGTTAAATTAAAAGCAAAAATAAGGGCTAGATTGCTTGTAGGTTAATTTCAGATCCAATAGCATTTCTTCTTTTTGTTCAGTCAGGAAGTCACTAAGGATGCCTTATTTTCTAATATGCCCTTAAATTCACACACACAGAGAAAAAGATAGAATACTCAACCTTTACATATTGTTAAGTTACTGCTGCAATCTCTAGTTTTATTTCTCTTCTTATTAAGAGAACCATTGCATGCACATTCCTTCTGAAATCCAAGAAAAGGGTCTACAGGAATGTTGAGAGACACTGAGTTGGTAGAGATAATTGACTCAGTGGTTAAAGCCAACAAAAAAATCCATTATTGTGCAATTTCCTGGTCCTGCCTACAAGCAGGTGCTTTATCTAATAGGGGCAATATTCATGGAGATTTAGTTTGGAGAAAAGAATAGGGCTGTACACTGTGGAGTCCAAGAAGAAAGACCACCCTGCGAGCATGAGTGGGCATTTGGGAGATCTGGTTACAAGATGGAAGCAATCAGACAGAGGTAGAGATGGAGAAGCAGCCAACATGGAAAGTCAGTGATCAGAAAAAATGTCCACTAAGCAAAAAGGTGGAAATCATTTACATATCAAATATTTATGGAGTGGTGCTCTATGCGAGGTTAACCTTAATCACTACTGTAATATAAAAACTATACCTTCCCTCAAGGAACTTGACATTTTGTTGGGGAAAATGATATACACAGAAACAAAAAGGCAAATAATATGAAAACAAAATGTACTAAATAGCAATTGAGTTGGATAGGAAATATAACACATGAGAGTAGAGAAAAAGGAGAAGAAAGCATGGACAAAAGAGGGCAGAAGAAAAAACTTTTCACATATTACCTCACTCAAATTTCACAGAAAACACTGATTATAACTGCTCCCATTTTGTAGATGAGAGAGTAGAGGTACAGAGATACTGAATGATTTGTTGTAGGTAACACAGCTAGTAAGTGTGGTTTAAACCTAGCTCTATCAGACTCCAAATCTCTTTCTCTTTTCACCCAAAAATAATATTTATAAGAGATTATATGTAAAGGAAATTGAGGACTGGAAAATGAGCAAAGCATGTTCCTTCCTCCATTCCTCCACCAAATATGAATCAAATAACTTCTCTGTTTGGACAAGAGCAAGGGGAAAATATTCAGAAAGAAAAAATATTTTTTTAACATTTTTGAAGTTTCCAGGCTAGAGATAGTTAACTAGACAGATAGACACAGTCGAACCAATAAATACAAATAATACAGAGCTCAGTAATTAAAATGTAGCAAAAAAAAAAAAAAAACCACAGGAAATGCTATAGATTTCAAATGAGGAAAGATCACATTATGTTAAGAGATCAATACAGTCATGATTTAAAAAATGGAAGGGTGGAAAGCTTTCTAGTAACTGGAGCCAGAGAATCCAGTTATAAAAGACAACATGAATCAAAGTGCTGAAGTGGTGAGCACAACATAGACTGAGGATTAACAGAAAGCAAATGGCCTGCAAGATACAGGAAGAGGGCTAAAGGAGCAAAAGGTAGAAAGTTAGACTGCCCTGAACTTGGGAAGGACTTCAAATATCTGGTTAAGATATTATACTTAATTTTGAACACAATGAACAAGTAGGTTGCCAACCAGAGACAATGCACTATCAGAATTACTAATGCTTTAGAAGACATATTTATACAAATGAATTCACATTTCAAAGGATGGACTTTAAAATGCCACTGCAGTAGCACAATGGAAAGCATGTGGGTCTAAAGTAGTGTGATGGCAAAAAGCATTTTTAATAGGGGGAAGAGGTGCCAAGATATTTTTCTTTTTTAAAATTTTTTTCAGTACTGGGGATTGAACCCAGGGGCATTCTACCCCCGAGCTACACCCCTAGTCCTATTTTTTATTCTTTATTTTAAAACATTAAGTTGCAGTGGGCCTCACTAATTAGCTGAGGCTGACTGCGAACTTGTGATCCTCCTGTCTCAATCTCTCAAGTACTGGGATTACAAGCATATGCCACCATGCCTAACTGCAAAGATATTTTAAGGACTAAAAGACAAGATGTGGTAACTGATTGTTAAGTGTAAGAAAGAGAGAGAGAGGGCAGTGGATGCCTTGGTCACTGGATGAATGGTTATGGCAGTAACAGGAAAGCAGAAGTTGTAGAAATTAACTGCTGGGGTCAGGAGGGAAAGGGAGAGAAGGAATAACTGCTTGAGTCTGGAGTTCCAGCAAAATAAGGGAATGAAAGAATGGTCCTAGAGAGAAATGAAAATGTCATCAGTGACAATGGACCTTGAGATATCAACTGGAACTGTGTCAACTTAGATCTCATTGGTGGGCTCTTGAGAGTTAATAAAGTCACCAAAAGGAGAGGATACAAATCAAAACCACAATGAGATGTGACCTCACATCTGTCAGGGTGGCAGAGGGAGGGAGACAGGCAGGGAGGGAGGGAAGTGTCATTGAGGATGTAGAAAAGTTGGAACCCTTACACATTGTGGTATAGCTGGCATCAAAAACAATACAGAGGTTCCTCAAAAAATTAAACATAGAACTACCATATGATCCAGTAACCCCACTTCTGGGGATTTACCCCAAACAACCGAAATCAGGAAATCAAAGAGATATTGGCACGCCCAGGTTAATTGCAGCACTATTCACAATAGCCAAGATGTAGAAACACCCTAAATGTTCATCAACGGATGAGTGGATAAAGAGAATGTTGTGCATACCCACAGTAGAATTCAGCCTGTAAAGGAAGGAAATTCTGCAAAATGGACAAACCTTGAGGACATTATGGTAAGTAAAATAAGCAAATCACAGAAGCACAAATACTTCATGGTACTATTTCTATGAGGTCTCTGAAATACCCAGATTCATAGAATCAAAAAGTGGAATGAGAGTGCCAGGGCCTGGGAGTGGGGACTTGCCGAGTTACTTATCCATAGGCCCAAAGTTTCAGTCAAGCAAGATGAATGAGCTCTAGAGATCCATTATACAACAGAGCCTACAGTCAACAATAACGTTTTGTGCACTTAAAAGTTTGTTAAGAGGACAGGCCTCAGGTTAAGCATTCTTGCCACAGTAATTTTTTTTTTTTTGAAAATGAAAAAAAGTGAGAGCATAAAAGGTGAATAGAATAATGGAGAGGAGTGTAGGGCTGGAGACACAACACTGAAGTTTCTAAACTGCATAAGCAGCTTCTTGTGTGGTTCACTGAATAGTTGTAGAAAACAGGAAACTAAAGAAGAGCCAAGAAAAGAGTAATACAAAAGATCATTTTCATCATGGAAATCAAGTAAGAAAACATCAAGGGGGAAAGAGTTTACAGTATCAAATTGTATAGAGGTTAAAGAGAATAAAGACAGGAAGAAAAGATTTGGTGTTTAAATGGTAAATTGAGACTGAGAAAAAAAATTTCAGAAGCATGGTGAGAAGATGAAAGTGATTTTGAGTGTTGGTTATGGCCAAGAGCCATGGAACTCAATATAATGTGGGATAATTCCCCACACCCAGGGGAAGAGCACAGTGGTAAAGGCAAGATCTACCAGAAGTATCAGTAGCAGGCAAGCATCAAACTAGTTTAAAATAAATAAATAAAAGGAAGCCAGGCATAGTAGTACATGCCTATAATCCTAGTACTTTGGAGACTGAAACAGGAAGATTGCAGGTGGGAAGCCAGCCTCAGCAACTTACTGAAGCCCTCAACAACTTAGCAAGACCCTGTTTCAAAATTTCAAAACAAGCTGGGCGTGGTGGCGCAGGCTTATAATCCCAGTACTTGGGAGGCTGAGACGGGAGGCTATGGGTTCGTAGCCAGCCTCAGCTGCTTACTGAGGCCCTCTGCAACTTAGTGAGACCCTGTTTCAAACTAAAGAATAAAAAATAGGACTGGGGTTGTAGCTTGGAGGTAGAATGCCCCCAGGTTCCATCCCCAGTATCGCAAAAAAAAATATTCAAAACAAGGCTGGGGTTGTGACTAAGAGGTAGAATACCCTGGGGTTAGATCCCCAGTACTACAAAAATAAATATATAGATAAATAAATAAAAGGAAAAACTCAAACAAAAGGTCCAAAGTCAAATAAGAAGTAGCTTCTAATTGGCTAATTAACCATTTAATTATACAAAGCCATCTGTTAAAAAAAAAAAAAAGACTCAAAATCCCTACAAGAAATGTTCTAAAAATGGAACAAAAAATTATGATTGCTGACAACATAAAAATAATCATCAATTTTAATTGGACTAGGCCAGATGGAGTCTGCATGCACAAAAAGGGCACTGTCACTAATTATATATACATATATAAAGCAGTGTTCCAGACGTGGACAGAGTGATAGCCCTTGGTAACTGTTGCAATCCCAGCTCCCTGCAGCCTGTCTTATAGCATCCTAAAGGCATGTGAGTGCATCCCACAGTTACATTCTATCACAGGCTGTGTCCTTGTTGATAAGAGCATTCTGGTGGAGCAGAAATAGAAACTGAAGGATTCCCCTAGTCACCAGAGAATAACACAAGAATATCAAGCTCTCACACTAGTGCGTGTAACTCAATGCCACAGACCAAGAGACTGGAATAGAGACTGAGTATTTCTACAGAAATCTAAATCAACCTCAACCAGTTGATGTCTAAAATGATAACCTATGTCCATGCAGCTAGATGACAGGACAGAGGAATCACCTAGATCATTCCCTCCAGCTCCAATATTCTATGAGTTTGTAAATCCTCACAAAAAAATCCTGCTTTTTGTCTGATAAAAGCTAGCAAGGTGTGGTGGTGCACACCCTTAATCTCAGTACTTAAGAGGCTGAGACAGGAGGATCTCAGGTTCGAGGATAGCCTCAGCAAAAAATCGAGACTAAGCAAACTAGCAAGACTCTCAGCAACCTAGCAAGACCCAGTTTCAAAATAAAAAGGAGGAGGGTATAGCTCAGAGGTAGAGTGCCTCTTGGTTCAATCCCTAGGGCCATAAAAAGAAAAAACAAAAACAAAACAAGCAAACAAAAGAAAACTAAAGATAAAATCTAAAACAAGATATAAATAAAATAATTAGTTTGAAATCTCAAGTAAGAATTATGAAACTTGGCTTTATTTTGCCCAAGAAGTTTTAACAAATAAATTGTATATATTTAATGTATAAATATATACATTTTATGTGCATAATGAATAAGGATGAGGGATGAGGAGTCAGAAAACCAAAGCTTGATAACTAGTTGATCCACTGCCCTTTGGGGTGAACAAAGAGCCAGTGACTTAACTAACCAGGTGTTTACACTCCCTATCCCTGGTTCCTCATATGTAAAATGTGAATAACATTAACTACCTTGTAGGATTGCTGTTAGGATTACATTGTTATCTACATAAATTACTTACTAAAGTGCCTGACATATGTCACATTCAAGATATATTATTATAATAGTATTATTATACTCTACTATTTAATAGTATTATCACTGTTATTATTATTCAATGGTGTTACTCTTGTTTTATCATTAAATCAATCAGGTTTGATCTCTGTATGCAACTCCTCACATCTAAAGCTAGGCATAGGAAGATCTTGACTAAGTCGTCAGGTTAACTAATAGCTTCAAATAATCTGAATATGCTCTAGCAGGCTACAACTTTAATATGGATTGACTGTAGTGAGATAGAAAGATAGACCACTAAGAGAGGTCACAGAGGAGAATTTTAGACCCTAACACTGAGATTTTAACACTAGAGAAGAAACCTGGATCTACTTGTGGCCAATGAGAAATCAGAAAGAGCCAGCGGCTCTGTCAGGTACACCCACTTGATTAAGGGCTTAGCCTCTTCAATGCTTAGGATGGAGGAGAAAAGCTACAAGAGACAAACATTAACGCTTTAGTCTCAGAGCTAAAGAGAGTAACACTGCCAGGACCCAGCAGTTACACACTGCAGCGTAGGAATACAACAACACTTCATTGTGTGTGGCCTTCTGACAATGTAAAGGATTTGTGGACAAAGATGTTCACATCAGTGGTGTAAGCAACAAATAAAGGCAGCATCCTACGAACATCCAGATGTTCAACCACATGCAGATGCTCCCAGATAATGATGGAGTTGCAGCTAGATAAACACATCATAAATTGAAAGTATACCAAGATGAAAATGGATTTAGCTGGGTACAGTGGCACACATCTGTAATCCCAGTGCTTGAGAAGCTGACACAGGAAGATCACAGGTTCAAGGATAGCCTCAGCAACATGGTGAGACTCTCAAAACCTAAAGAGACCCTGTTTCAAAACGAAAAATAAAAAAGGCTGGAAATGTAGCTCAGACATAGAACACCACTGGTGTTCAATCCCCAGTACCAAACAAACAAAAAATGAACTGACTACACATAAACTACTGAGTATCAGAGTTTAGCAACACATATATTGTTGAGTGTCCATTGTTTATCATCATAATCACATGGCTGACTACTAGCTTTGGCTCCTGCTGCTGCCCAGCATTGTGAGAGAGCAACATATCAAATATCACTAGCTCAGGAAAAGATAAAAATTCAATGTGTGATCTCTATTGAATGTGTATTGTTTCTTCTACACATTGTAAAGTCAAAAAATTTTAAGCCAGGATGTGTATGTACCATGGTACAATAAGGTACCATGCAGCTATTGAGATATACATGATATTTAATGACCTTGACCTAGCATGGTAAAACCATGATAAACATAGACTATACAGCATAAGTTCATATTTTAAAAATATATATCCATAAGAGAACATACTAAAATGTCAGCAGTGGTGGCCTTTATTTAACAGAATCACAAGACAATTTCTTCTTCTTTGAACTTTGCCGCATTTTCTAAATTCTACACAATACTTGGCGGGGGGGGGCAATGTAAGTAATGTTTAGAAAAACAAAGAGGTTGTCATTAGGTCACCAAGAACACTGGTCAGTAAAGAACAGAGTGGGAACAGGGAACCCCAGCCCTCTCCATTCTACCCTCTCCTATGTCTCCTTCCATGCCTTCTCTTTCTGTTAGTTTGGCTCAAAACACAGCTGGGCTAAAGACAATGAGTTAATAGTGACCATGAATTCATTCTTTTTTTTCTTACTCAATCCTCATTTTCTCTCTGTCATTATTTACCAGATTGGCCACAGCAGTCCTTTTCCTAGATCTGACAAGAAGGTTGTTGGAGTGGTGCTGGGGCGGAGGGTAGAGGAAGCAACAGCATCCCCAGGAGCAGCAGTGGAATGTGGTCAAGTCCTCTCATCCTAGTGAACAAGTTTCCCTGGCCTTCACTGTCTCCTCTTGTTCAAAGGCACACAGATACTCAGTAAACATTACCGGATTTTTTCCTTCCTCTGTCTTTCTTACACCACTGAGTATTGCAGAGCTATTTACTCATAACTTACACCCATGGACAAAGTCAATAAGTCTCAATTCTTGACACTTTCTAGCTTCCTCTCCCTTTGATCCCAAAGTTGCCAAATACCCAAAAGTCTATTGCCCACCTCCTTGATCCAAAATGAATCGACTAATAAATGAGAAAGATGGGAGGGGAAAAAAGCTACTGTCAAGGCCCAACTTCATCAGTCTGCAGATGTATCAGTCTGGGACAGGAAAAGTAACCCATTGTTCCCCATTTTTCTCTCCTACTCTCTCAATTTTGCATTCACTCAGAGGCTGACAGCTCCAGTGGCAGGGACTGTGTCTGATTTGTTCTCCTAGCACAGAGCTTGGCACACAGAAGGAGCACCACAGATATCTGGGAAACAAGTTAATTAGTTCATTCAATCACCAGATCAAGTTCAGAGCAGGGACACAAAAGAATAAAATTAGAGGAAGAATAAAAATAGAGGAAAAACACATGTGTTCATCAGCACAAAGATCTTAGGAGATCTGCAAGTTTGAGAAGGAAAACAGTGAGAGAGAGGAAGAGGAGAAAAAAAAAAGTGGAATCAGAGCCAAGTTTACTAACTCGGGTTTTTTTTTCTCCATAGATGAATGTTCCTAGTATCAAGTCCTCCAAGTGCATGCCCTCCCTAACTACCTTCCTGCCCCACCCCCCACTCCTCCACCCACTGGAACCTGGTATATATTGACTATAGGCCATAGCTGGCACTCGGTTGACTGGATTTAGCCAGTCTTCTCTTGTGATCTTTTGTCCTCCCTAGGATGCACCAGAAGAAACATAGAAAATATAAAGTGTTTCTATCTCTTACATCTGGATAGTTTTATCTAATATCCCTAGAACATATGAGAGAAGTCTTTTGAAACATATCAATATAATAAGAAGAGCCTAGGAGAATCATTTTTCATTTGGCAAGATATATTTAATACTTAGTCACTTGTAATATTGCTGCTTTTGATTGTATTTCTGTACACACAAATGAAAAATAATTAGTCTTCTTTCACCATGATGGAAGCAAATGAAGGGCCTAAAAGATTTCAAAAATTTCCTTTATTATTGTGTAAAAGTGTGTTATCTGATTCTATGCCTTGCATAAATGCAATTTGTATTGATTTTCTAGACATAATATAATGCAGGCTGTAAAAGCAATTTTGTCACACAGTGGCAAAAATGGGAATGACTCATAAACCTAAATAACAGCTGGATGTCCGATTTAAACAGAGTGACAGTTGGACATGGACAGACCTAACTGTGACTGCTGTGTCCAGTTCTTCTACAGATACCACTCAGATAGCTGCAGTCCTCCACCAGGAAAAAAAAAGTCTCTCTGTGTTGGTTCCCTTCCCCTCAATTACAACAAAGTCTTCTGTGCCACAACATGGCAGGACAGATACCTAACACAACATAAATATGTGGAGAGTAGGAAATTTAAAATGTGATCATAAAACAATATGACATTTTTTAACTAGAAGGATTTAGAATTTGGTGAATCTGCCTTAAAATCAGGTTCCCTAACTAGACTCCAAGCATCCATAGACAGTCCACAGATAAACATCCAGAGGTTGAGAAATCCTTTAAAATAAATACGACATGTTTATATGCTGGTATCTGCACTTGGCATGGCCATTTGTTTGATAGGTATCAAATTCTCAGAAGGACTTGCAGCCTCAATAAGGTTAAGAACCATTACCTCTCAGTTGCATATGTGGCACAAGCCTGAAATCTCAGTACTTGGGAGGCTGAAACAGGAGGATCACAAGTCCATGGCCAGCTTCTGCAATGTAGCAAGACCCTCAGCAACTCAGTGAAACCCTGTTTTAAAATAAAAAATAAAAGGGGCTGCAGGTATAGCTTAGAGGTAGAATGCTCCTGGCACACGCACACACAGTAGATCAGATCTACGTTTATAGAACCCTCTGATGTAAACAGTCTGTTCTGCCATTGGTATTCAGAATCAGAATAGTATTTAATCTATCCAGGCAGGAATTTTTCCAGTAATTTAAACACTGTTTCACTCAGATATAAAAATTAACTATGTACATTAGGAAATTACTGAACGTAATACAGGATACACTAAGAAATTCTCATTCATTATATAAAGATATAATCCAGAACACTAATATCAAAATGAATTATAAAAATAAAGTCATGATTAAAGAAATAAACTTCTGTGGTGAACTTTTTTTTTAATTTTTTTTATAATTTATTTATTTTTTTTTTTTAGCATGGATTTTTATACATTTCTTGGGTACAACAGGGTTAATCACACATTTTTGTTGGGTACAAGCTAGTACAGGTAAAGACATCCATGCACATATTTCTCATTAACCCTTCCCCAATTCCC
>PVLC010019244.1:0-30965 GCA_004027655.1 Graphiurus murinus | reverse complement strand
GTGAGGATTTAACCCAAAGGCATTCTATCTTTGTCTATATTCCCAGCCTTATTTTATTTTTATTTTGAAACAGGGTCTCACAAAGTTACTAATGGCCTCACTAAATTGCAGAGGCTGGCCTCAAACTTTCAATTCTCCTGTCTTAACCTCTCAAGTACTGGGATTACATGAATTTGCCACCATACCCAGCTTCTTCATCTTTCTCCTGATTATCAAGCCTAGAATGGGACAACTTGCTCCTTGATATTACACATTCTCCCTAAGAGCCCCATTCATAAAATCCCTCCACCTAAGAATTCCCCTTTGGTTCTCCATACCTTCATGTAATTTTCTACTATTCCCCAGTAGCTGGTGCTCAGATTACCAGGTTTTGTCACTTTTCTTATTATATCACCATTTGTTGTATTCATACTGAAAGCATGTTTTGAATGTCTAATGAAACTCCTCAAATTCCTCAAATCTTTTTCAGATAAATAGTTCTTCATTGGTGGGAAAGGGTTATATTATAAACCAAGTAAATAAATGGCATATACAAGTAAAATGTCCTACATACTTCTTAAATATATATCTAGAAAATAAATAATAAAGCAGCATTTTAGAAAATAATATTTACCATAAGTAAATATATATTCTACAATTATTCTACCAACATATGTCTTATATGTGTGTCAAAAGATAAATGAATGAGCCGGGTGTGGTGACCCATACTTGTAATCCCAGTACTTGGGAGGCTGAGACTGGAGGATCCGGGTTCGCAGCCAGTCTCAGCTACTTAGTGAGTCCCTCCACAACTTAGTGAGATCCTGTTTCATAATAAAGAATTAAGAAATAGGACTGGGGATGTAGCTCAGAGGTAGAATGCCCCCAGTTCAATCCCCAGTACCGCTATATATATATATATATATATATATATATTTATATATATATATATATATATATATATATATATATATATATATATATATATATATATATATATATATATATATATAAAGTTACATATACATATACATATATATATATATATATATATATATATATGGAAAGTTATATAAAGGATAAACCTCCTTGGTTACTACAAAATGACATTGAAATCTCTCAAGTTAGTCCTAGTATTGTACCTAACTACTATGTGTTAATAAGACAGCATGGATATTTTTGTTGTACTGCAAGCAAGGCTTCCAACTTGAAACTTTTTAGTAGATGCTGGCCTGGAAATCAGCCTCCTTCCCAGTTGTTTAGCTCTGGTTATCTACTGTTGGCCTTCAGTGCTTTGCACTCCACTGTCCCCAGGTGACTGCATTTCACAAGCCTTCTTGTCATTTCCTACAACTATGTCTTCACTGGAGCCATCATTTCCCAACTCCCTAAACTTACCCTGACTTTGTCACTCACAGCGTCCTCTGGAGTTAACAGTTTCAGTGATAAAGCATAAATTGATCTTAGAAAATGATGTCCTTAACTGGTCACAGATAATTTTATTGAGTCATAATTCCAGAACAGAAATCACTTCTTAAAATTTCTATAACTTACTTGAAGATAGTGACTCATTTACCCTTTTCAGACCAAAAAGGTCAATCTCTATTACAAGTACAAAACCAAAGTATCCATTCAGTTATAATGTGTTCAACGTTACTTTGATACACCAATTCTCCTTTTAAAAAACTTATCTTTCTTAAGTGAACATCAGAGGTGAGTCATGCACCAGTCAAAATGATAATATACTTACTAATATTACAGCTCAACTAATCTGTATAGCAAAACTGTGGGTGGATATAATATTTAATGAATGAAGAAATTAGGACTACAAACAGATAGATGAATTTAATGATACCCAGCTATTATATTATAGGCCCAAACTCATACCCAGTTCTCTCTGAGGACAAAGACAATTTCATTTCATTTCTACTATTATTACACATTTATTAGTACTTTTCAAAAAACTCTATTGCAAAGCTTGTTTCACAAATAGGAATTTAGATTTCTTTTTTATTTGACTGAATTATTCATTCTTATCACCCTAACAATACTCACTTTTTTAACTAAACCTGACCTAAATATGAGAAAGACATTCTGGGAACTAAAATTATATTAAACTTTTAGCAGGAAAATTTCAGGAGCCATGTTTCTGGTAATTCTAGGTACTTGAGTTTTTGTTTGTTTGTTTTAATGTGCTTTTATTGGTGCAATATGGTCTCATATCATAATGTAAATCATGTTGACAATGACATACATGCACACAGCACTTGGTTCTCCCTGTCCTGCCTCCCCATCTCCCCCTTTCCCATACAGAGTACTGAGATTGGCATTGATATTTTCACATACATACACAAAACGGATGTTAGTATGTCTAATAATGAACTTCAGTCTTCCCCCTCCCCTTCCTTTAGACCACTTTACTGGCTCCACTGAGGTTTCTCTTCCATTACCTAGAGTCCCTATGGTATCCCAGTTATTCCCTAGCTTGCACATTTTTTTTTTTTCAGTACTGAGGATTGGACCCAGAGGCATTTTACCTCCAAGCTATACCCCTGGTCCTATTTTTTATTCTTTATTTTGAAACAGGGTCTCCCTTGGTTGCAGAGAGCCTCACTAAATAGCTAAGGCTTGCTGCGAACCAGGATCCTCCAGTTGAGGATCCTCCCAAAATACTGGGATTATAAGAGTGCGCCACCACGCCTGGCCCCTAGCTTGCACATATTAAAGAAGACATGCCCCTTAATTTATGGTGAGTTAAAAACATAATGCAATAGCCAAATTATGAAACCAACCTAGGTGTTCAACAGATGAATGGATTACAAAATATGGGATATACACACAATGGAATTCTATTCAGCAATAAAGAAGAACAAAATTAGATCATTTGCATAAAAATGGAAAGACCTGAAGAACATTATGTTAAGTGAGATTAGCCAGTCACAGAAAGTGAAGGATCATATGTTTTTGCTCATCTGTGGAACCTAGGGAGTCAGCAGGATACCAGAGGCACTTTATTTATTTATTTATTTATTTATTTATTTATTTATTTATTTATTGCGGTACTGGGGATTGAACTCAGGGGCATTCTACCTCTGAGCTACACCCCCAGCCCTATTTTTTATTCTTTATTTTGAAACCGAGTCTCACTAAATTGCAGAGGGCCTCACTAGGTAGCTGAGGCTGGCCGCGAACCCGGATCCTCTGGTCTCAGCCTCCCGAATGCTGGGATTACAAGCGTGAGCCACCACGCCGGCACTTTAGATAATAGAAGAGAAACTTCAGTGGAGCCCGGGAGGTGGACTGGAGGAGGGGGAGAGAATCAATGAAGGAATCACTTGACTGGCATTATGTATGTATGTGAGAATACTAAATGTTAATCTCAATATCCTGCCTTGGGAAGGGGGGAGTGGGGAGGAACTGGGGGAAAACCCACCAAGTGTTGTGTGCATGTATGTTACTATCACTGTGAACTACATTATGATGTGAGACTATACTGCACCAATAAAAATATAATTTTTTTTAAAAAAGCTTAATGCATTGCTTTAACTATACTCTGCTGAACCTTTAGCTCCCTTTCTTGGGTAATGTACTAATAAGGTTCTTCCTGTCTCCCAGGTCCACTCTCCACCCTTTTCCCACACTATCTCTTCACTAGGGAGTTAAGTCCTATGGAGTAAATCATGGTATCTCTTGACCTCTGGCTTCCAGAGGTAAATGGAAAACCAGATGAGAGATTAGAGAGAAAGAAGAAGAGAATATGGGCAGGACTTGTTTTTCTCCCACTCTCCTGAGCCTGGAGGTCACAGCTTCTCTAATGGCCTTTCCACCTGCTTCTCTCCTGAGTTCCAGTAACCACTCCCTCCAATTCTCCCGAAATTATACTAAGTTGAGTGTAACATCAATTTTCTCTTAAGAGTCCTGACTAATAAAATGGCATGGCAGATCTCACAACTCTCTGAGAGTTGCATATATTAAAGAACTCCCCATTATTTGGTTTAAGTCTAGTTTGTTTGTTCTTAGTCATGTTAGGTGGGGAAGAGAGAAAAAGAAAAGGACAGGTACTCATTTTTTTTTTTTTTTTGCGGTACTGGGGATTGAACTCAGGGGCATTCTACCTCCGAGCTACACCCCCAGCCCTATTTTTTATTCTTTATTTTGAAACCGAGTCTCACTAAGTTGCGGAGTGGAGTGCCTCACTAGGTAGCTGAGGCTGGCCGCGAACCCGGATCCTCCGGTCTCAGCCTCCCGAATGCTGGGATTACAAGCATGCGCCACCACGCCCGGCTCAGGTACTCTTTTTAAATGATGTCCATTTATTCTTGGTTGACTATATTTCCCTGTTTACCAACTGGCTACTATGGATGCCACATACATATACTAGCACTCTGCTGGTGCAAAGGTGTGACTTCTTCTGGGCTCCTGGGGTGGAAAGAAGGAGTTTGCTAAAGGAGATCCACTCTATCGTACCTCCAGCAACATGCAGGAAATGGTCACTTGAAACCCTCTTGCTGCTGGCATCTGGCCTAGCAAATTTCTCCATTTCTAAGATGTTTAGTTGAAGCTTTCCCTTCCTCCACCCTTCTTTGATTTGCAAGGTGCAGGGTAGGGGCACTCAAACCCTGTGCTGATGATTTATGAGCAATGATTTCTTCTCTTGCCTCAGGTTTTTGTTTATTAATTCTGCAAAGTACAGATAGGCTTCCTAATTATGAAGAACTTAATAAGTTCTAGAAAGGATATCTTGTCACAATTATTTTAAGGTTTTATGTTTGAATGTGACATATTTAAATACTTTTTTGTTTTTACCAAGAGTCTTACTTGCTATTTTTGACTCAACAAGAAAAGCTTCCCCTTATCATATGATTACAACTACAAAAAGTAATTATACAATTTATTACTGTCTCTCAAAAAGTATGCATTAGACATAAATTACATCCAATAACGAGATATATAAAAATGACAGGTGAGGGTACCTTGAGCATGATGACTAATGAATCAATTGGCTAGGAGGAAAATATTGTCATACAGTGATGTCACCAATGTAATCTGAGTGATAGGTGCATGTAATGGTAGTACACTTTTCTCTTTAACACTTATTTGACATGTTTCATAATAAATTGCTTTATAAGTGTTGGAAGTTCAAGACAAATATATGCTTCAACAGAAACCACTGAATGGAAAGCCAAAGCCACATCCATGGACCTCTTACTCATGCACCTTGAACGAAAGTCAAACTCCTAATCTAAATTAGTCTCTGCTTAACCTGTGTTCCACCCCTATTGGTAATTCTTTGAGTTTATTGAAAGATCCAAGTTATCTGAACCTGAGGTCACTGGACCTGCTTGGAATTCCTGCTTCCAATGCTCTTCTCACCAACCTGATAGGGTTTGCCCTTCAGCACCCTTCAGGTCTCACCAGAAGTAACATCTTTTTAGGGTGGTTTTCTCTGGCCAACTGTCCAAAAATTACTCCCATCACTCAGGAGATTCTCAGAGCATCCTGCCTGCTCTTGTCATTATTTCTCACTGTTTTTAATATTACATTGTCAGACTTCAAAGGTATTAACGTCTCTGTTTTATTCAACTTTCCATAGTGTCTGGTACATAGAACATGCTCTAAAAACATTTGTTGGTGATGAAATCTATTTTGAATAAATCTGAATGTATAAATAAAGCTTTTTGCATTCAAGTAAATAGTAAGGTAGGCTTAAGGCAGACCAAGAATTAGATGAAATCCAATTTGAGTAAATCTAAATGAATAAATCTAGCCCTTTACTGTCAAGTAAAGAGTAGGGTGGGATTGAGGCAGACTCAAAATTAGATCCTGCTCTAATATTTTTATGCCATCAAGTTATAATGAAATATTGATTTAAAGTCTGTCATTTTGAGGTTGAGAAAGCTATGAGAAAATGCCATCATTACCTCCGAAATCTTTGCGTTTGTTTAGGTCCAGTGTAGTTGTTAATAAAACTATCACAGCTGTTTTACCATGTCTTTATTAATTCCATTAATTAAAAGTTAATTCACATCTCCAGAAGACAAACACTAACAAAGGAATTCCCAACAGAATGTTCCCTGGCAGATTTAGCAAATAAAAAAGAAATCAATCAAGGTAAGCAGTTTACTCAAAGCTTCATTTATAAAGGTATAATCAACCCATTTCCTAATCCCTTTGTCAGGAAGAATAAATGTTCAATTTGTTTTCTGACCACTTGCCCAAGTACCAAACACCTGTACTGTGTAGATACAGCATTAATCATTCTACCATCCATCTATGTCTTCTCTTAGTGTCTTTGTTTATCTTCCCATTTTCATTCTCAGCTTTCCCTTCTCAAGGTAGTTTCCTATGGCATAAAAAGTGTTCGTACTCTCTATGTCAACAATGCAACACTGCACTGATGAGATCATACTCTTTCATTAAGGATATGTTCAAGCTTAGTCTCTGTATTGGATGTTTATGCAATTATGGCTAATTTGGTTATTGTTCAATTAGTAAATAATGTGCTTCAATATGTGCAAATTTTGCATCACAATAAAATTTAACAGAGGTAATAGCAATAATTAAGGAAAATTATCAGAAATGGAAGCCAATCACCTAGAAATGATAGAGAAAAAAATTAGCTATAAAAGCAAGAATACAAGCTATAAAGAAAATAATAAATTATAGCATGTAAACAGAAAATGAGAGCAACAAAAACTAATAGAACCAAAAAACAAAACAAAATCCAAATCCATTCTTCTCTTTTCTCTTATGAATAAAACTAAGTTATTTTGCATTCCTAACCCTAGTGATCCTAAATTAAGTTCCTAACCCTAATGATCATTTTCCAGCCATTCTTTTAGCTGGGGCTATCTTTGTGAATGGATTGTGAACATTGAGGGTCCATCAGCTGTAGTGAGTTGTAGGGCTATGGCAATGCTTTCACTTGGCTCTAAAAGATGAGTCTCATGGCTGGCATTTTCTCTTTATCACTCCTTCTTACAGAAGATGTAATATTTGGAGCTGAAACATCCATCCTGGGCCCATTAGAATTTCTACTGCTGAAGCTGAGCATGGTGGTGAATTCTTGTAATCCCATTGCTTGGGAGGCTGAGATGGAAGGATCACAGGTTCATGGCCAGCCTCAGAAACTTAGGCCCTCCACAACTTAGTAAGATCCTGTTTCAAGATAAAAAATAAAACAGGGCTGGGGGTATAGCTCAGAGAATTCCCCTGGGTTCAATCAGTATAACACACACACAATAAATAATAATAATAATAATAATAATAATAATAATAATAATAATAATAATGGCTACTGCTGACTAGCTGAACCAACATCACGAATTTCTTAACTGCGAATCTTTATGTGAGAAAAATGAACTCCTCTTTGGCTAAGCTGCTAATAGTCAATTACTCTATCAACTGAAGCCAAACATATTCTAAATGAAGTAGAATAAATCTAAATCATGTTGTAATTTATTTTACATATTATTTTAATAATTCAAGTGTTGTTCAGACTTTAATAGTATTTTGAATAAACTAAATGTATCTGCAGGACAGTTTCTGACCATGGGCAACAAACTTTCTTCTACCTATTGAGTGCTTTTGTAAAATGAGTCCAAATTCACCTCTCTAATTGAGTATTTTGCATTCAAAGCAGCCATTTGTGAGGAGCTTAATTTATATACACAAAAAAGATTTTTACTCAACCATAAAGAAGAACAAAATTATGTCTGTTGCAAGAAAATGAATGGATCTAGAGAATATTATACTAGGTGAAATGAACCAGTTTCAGAAAGTGAAAGGCCATTGGGGAACAAAAGGTACTTCAGATAAATGAGAGAGAAATGCTAGTAGGATAGGGGAAATGTATTTGGAGAGGTGTAAGAGGAGGCTTAATGAAGGGAATTGTGCAAGTAATGCTATGTTCATATTTTAAGTTATCAATGCCAATTTCATCATTATATACAGGGAGGGTGAGAGATCATGGAAGAAACCAACCATGTGATGTGTGTATGTATGTTTCTACCATTCTGAACCACATTGTTGTAGGGGCAGCCCATGTCATGTGGCATTGGGCACTCACAGGCTCTGACCTTTTTTTGGTCAAATAGCATACTCCTCCACCCTAGTACAACCTATTCTGGTGGTTCCAGGAAGGGCCACAGCAGCCACTAATCATTTACTGCCTACCTTCCCCAGCAACTGGTGACAAGATCTGTTCCCATTGGCTCCTGCCCCAGCTGTGCTTCCTTATCTGGCCTCCCTGTATAAACTATGGCTCGTTCAAATAAAGCGGAGATCCTGCAGTGCCTGATCGCTGACAAGAATCCTGGCTCAGTGTGGTTTCTTTGGAGGTTATCTCAACTCCCTGGGGTGATGGGCCTGGCCGTAGACACTCTCCCTCTCACTCGGCCTCCGACAGGCGAAGGCAGCTGGTCCTCTTGGTCTACCCTGTGTTACATAGGACACAACACATTGTGATGTATAAATATAATGAACCAGTAAGAAAAGGAATCCTATTTGGATAATTTTATCTTCACTTATTATATAATTCCTTTTCTAGCTAAGGTTTTCCCATGTGTATAAATGCATTTTCAATTTGTTTTTCAAAATTTTCTTCCATAGTGTTATCCATCACATCCCTCTTTGTCGATCTCTCTCCATTTAACTGTACTTAGCCTTCAAGAACATTGGGGCTCGGGGCTTACTTTCATCAGAATGTGAGTTCCCAGAAGAAACATTCTCAGGCGCTCCTCATCTCCAACTCCAGGGACAACAGGAGATGCAGCAGCAAGGTGATATCAGCATTACATTGGGGAGGGTGCAGGCTTCATAAGAAACACCCACTACCAGCATTTTGCAGACTATCCTGAAGGAAAATAGGATTTTAGAATCAATATACAAAAACCAGTAGGCTTTCTATATAGGGAAGGGGAGGGAGGGGAAAGGGAGACAGGGGTAGCTTCACTAGGTGCTGTGGGGATGTATGTCGTTATCACTCTGAACTACGTTGTGATGTGAAATTATAATGCACCCTTAAAAGTATATAAAAATGAAAAATCAATTAGTTAATTAAATTAAAAATAAAGACAATAGCCAAATTATGGAACCAACCCAGGTGTCCATTGTCAGATGAATGGATAAAGAAAATGTGGCATTCAGGCAAGGGGTCAAATGAGAATTGTGAGCTCATATATGGTTATCAATTTGTACCTAACAAAGATGTATGCTTACAATGTATGAATAAAAAAAAAAAGAAAATGTGGCATGTACACACAATGAATGAAATTTTACTCAGCCATAAATAATAAAATTATGTCATTTACAAGCAGGCCCAAACGGAATGCTTTTTGAAACTGTGATGGTGAAGCAAAGGTTGCAAAAAAACAAACAAACAAAAAAATGAGATTTCAAGAAGCCAGAAACGTGAAACTACCATGAGGAAAGGCTGAAAGCTGCAAGCCATGGAGCCAGGCTGGAAGAGACAGCATTCTTCCCCTTGCAATCAACCAGGCCATAGGGGCAGGGTTGCCAAGGCCCTTTGGAGGTCTCATCTCATTCTCATGCACCCCAGAAGTCAGAATTGGAGCCTTAGAATTAACTATTTTTCCTGGAGGACTTCATTACTGTTTTGGTGCCATTCCTTACTTCTATGGCTCTATTCATTCCTCACTTTGGAAGTACACATGATTACTCTTTGAGATTGTATATTGGATGCATGAAGTTTTTTTTTGTTGTTGTTGGTTTTTTTTTATCTCCATTTTCTTTTACAGGGCTCACAAGAGGTCACTTTGAGTCTTAGAGGAGACTTTGGACTTTGGGACTTTTCAGTAATACTGGAACTGTTAAGGCTTAGGAACTCATAGAGAGGGTATTTTGCATTCTGAGCTAGGCATGAGCTCTTCAGGGGCCAGAGGTGGTATGTTACAGTTATATATAGAATTGGTATCTTAAAGAACTCATAAACTGGTGTTTAGAGTTGATGTAATTGAGTCCTGAGGGTTGTAATCCAATTAAAATGGATTTATCTGAGTGATGGCCTACGCCTGTAGGGTGTGGCTGAAGAAGGGGAGTCTCCAGGGGTGTGACCTTGGTAATTATGTATGGTTCCTCCTCCCCTGATCTCTCTTGATTCCGGCCTCCATTATGTGAGAACAGCCCATATGCTCTCCCTCTCTCCATTTTCTGCCACCACCATGCACTGAGATCCGTGGTGGACCCTGACCTCATATGGACTGAACTCAGTCTCCAACTGTGGGCAAATAAATCTTCCTTCCTCTAAGTTGCATGATCAGTCTTTAGACTTTAGCTGTGAAAATGCTGATGAATGCAAAAGGCAAATAGCATTCTTGCCAAAATGTTGCCTTCAAGAAAGTTTATTTCCTTTTAGTGTTACATTAGCAGGTTAATTCTGGTTTAAATTAATTGTAGTGACATATGTATATATAAACATATACATAGTATACATAATTGTATTTCTGTTGAAAATAACTAAGCTTTTTTTCCTTTATTTTTATTTACCAGTTCAAAATGGTTTCTTCAATTGTATGTTATTCATTCTGAGTTTTTGTAGTTGTTGGAATTACTTTTAATTTACAATGAAATTCTTAGATGTTATTTTCTAATTATCTTGCGCATTTCACAATATATAGTTCTATGGAACATGTAAATTTGCGGACCCTTTCCCCTATATAGATAAATTCTTATTCCCTTATAGAACACCATTTAGGTTATATTAGTTACACTTTGGTATCCGATAAAGCAATGAGTTAAGAGTTACTCTACAAAATGTGTTTTTGTATTTTCTCCAGTGTAATGCCATATTTAATGGAAAATCTCTTTTGTATGCCTGTTCCAAGCTGATAAGTACAGAAATTGTTCCAATGCCTTTGCATTTGGCAATAGCTTTCCTGTGTGTCCACAAAGCAACATTATAGCTAAAAGTGAAAGTGAACATTGTTCTATTTTCTTATGCTTTGTCCAGCTACAGAAACAAACAAATCTAGTGTTTGACCTTCACAATTCTACATGATCTTGAGGAAATTATGCATACTCAGAAAATAATCTAGAGTTTTATTTCCCTAGTTCCACATAAACTCTAACATACATAAAGAATTTGGAGTTGAATTAAACATTTGAAAGAGCTCTTCATTATATTCACTGTGCTTTCTTTACCAATTAACTCCATCTGAAGGCCTCTCTTGTGAAGTCTGCTCTGTGAATCCAGGGCTGAATCTACAGTAGGTTGCCATTTTCCTCTTTCTATGGTTCTAACAACTGGAGACATTTCAGGGAGAGAGAAGAAAAAAAATTCCTGTCTCTAATCTAAGCCAGCAGCACACCAGCTGAAGACCAAAGCTTCTTGCTTCTATCACTGTTAGCAACAGCCATGACCAGCCCCTGTAAGGTACTTACACCAGACCAAAATAATGGTCTTCAGATATTAGATATTAGGTCTAAGCACTAACAAACTAGATCTGTGGTCTTTGCAGAGATGTGAGCACTAGCTATGCAGTATTTCCTCAGATTCTGTTCACATAGCATGATTTGTCCTGATACTCATGCTGTGGTTTAAATGTTTGTGTCTCTACAAAGGTCATATGTTGAAACCTCACCTCTAGAGTGAGGATATTATGATGTGGGCTCTTTAGGACATTATTAAATAATGAGGATAGATCCCTCGAGAATAGTATTAATGCCTTTATGAGTGGACCGAAAATATTGCTTCAGTGCCTTTACCATATGAGGACAGAGCAAGATGACTTATTTGTACCAGGAAGTTGTTCCTTATCAGACACAGAATCTGCTGGCTCATTAATCTCGGACTTTCCAGCCTCCAGAACTGCAAGAAAAACATTTGTATCTTTTATAAGCTACCCTGTTTATCATATTTTGTTATAGCAGTTCCAATGGACTAAGACAAATTGGTTCCTACAGTGTAGTGCCCCTCAGCCTAGAAGTGATAACTGCTTCCTACAATTAATTATGATCTGTGTTTTCTCAGCATTCCTTCTTGTATCTTTCCATTTTGCTACATGTATTACTGATTATCTGAAATGCTTTCTTTTAAAATAATTGGTGGGGTTTTGATATTCTTAAATAGGCCTCTAATGCTAAAGCATTTGGTACGTGGAGTAGGTTTTATCCTCACCCTCTGGCAACTAAGGGATCTAAGATAGTTTCTACCTCTTCCCCTTAGAGCAATTAGCACAACATCAGAACTGTAGTGGGTCAGCACATTGTACTGTGGGACATTAAAATGATTGAGATTTAGCCAGACTGGAATGTAAGTGAGATCAGAAGGGTTAGCACAACCCTGAGGCCAGATTATGAAACTCCACAGTGATTTATGCAAGGTGAGAACAAACACTGCAAACTAACCTGGAATGAGGATCTGCAAACTTGACCCACCAGATCAAATCCATACCACTGTTTGTTTGTTTGTTTGTTTGCTTGCTTGCTTATTTTTATATATTTATTTATTTTTTAGTTTCAGTGGAACCCTGTTATACTCATTCCATTAAACATAATCTATGAGTGTTTTTATACTATAACAATAGAGTTGCATTGTTGTATTAAAGATGAAATAGTTCAGATATCCTAAACTATTTATGTTATTATTATATTACTGTTATAGGATGAAAAAACTTAAATAAACAAACAACAAAAAATAGCTGACCCCTTATGTGAGTTTCCTAGGGTTGCCTTAACAAAATATCAAAATCAGCAATTTATTTTTTCACATTTCTAGAGGCTAAAAGTTTGAGATCAAGGCATTGCCAGGCCCTATTCTCTCTGAAAGCATGTATCTGTACCTGTATCTGTATCTGTATCTGTATCTGTATCTGTATCCGTATCTATCCATATCATCTATATCTGTTCCAGGCCTCTCTCCTAGCTTCTAGTAGTTCTTTGGCTGTGGCAGCATAACCTGTCTTCACATTGTGTTTTACCTGTGTGTAATATCTGTGTCCAAATTAACTCTTCTTATAAAGATACCAAAAAGGTCAGATTAGGAGTTCCCCTTACTCCAATACACCTTCTCTTAATAATGGTCTCTTTAAAGACGCTATTTCTGAACTGTGGGTTAGAAATTCAGTATAAGAATTCCTAATATTTCGAACCAAAATATTCCTGATCTAAAAACAATCACCTTCTAAATCTATAACTGAATGTTCTAAATCCATTTGTTTCTAACAAGCTGGAAAAGCTACAATTTATGTCTCTCACAATTGAATTTACATTAATCTACAATTATTCTTCAAGATGCACTCACCTACAGCATGGATAAAGGAGTACTTTACCTAAAGGTGTGCTAGGAGCCACTAGCCCTGCATCTCTGAAATCTTTGAGAGTGGCACCAACTCTGTAAGTCCCACTGGGAAGTAACATTGCTTTAAGTTTACTACACAGTAGGAAGAATCATCTGCAGTGACTTTCATGTGGTTATTCTTAACATAATAACTCACCCTGCCTGTCAGATAACCAAATATGAGTATTGTGTCAGTTTCTGAATATAACTGTTGGAAACCAAGTATATGCATAAAAGTCTTTATGCAGACACAAAAACACATTGTAAGATGAACTTGTATCAAAGTTGCCTTTTGAACTGACTTCCATAACCCTCAATTTGACTCATCGGCTATCATGCCATTTTTATCTCCAAATCTTAGTGTCAAATGAATGTCTGCAAATTTACCCAAATTTTCCTTTCCATGGTCCCCAGTAAACACAGAAAAGGCTGAAATATTTTATTTTTTGGATAAAGGTTGGCTGAGTATGGTGGTGTATGCCTGCAATTTTAGTATTTGAGAGGCTGAGACTTCAGGATCACAGGTTCAAGGACAGCCTCGGGAATGTAGGGAGATTCTCAGCAACCTAGCAAGACTATGTTTAAAAAAAGAGGGGGGGGGGATGGAGGTGTAGCTCAAAGGTAGAACTCTCCTGAGTTCAATCCCCAGTACCACAAAAAATAATAAATAGATAGAAGTTGGAGAGAGATTATGATTTATATTTTGAAGAACCTCTGACAACCCTTTAAATGAACTAAAAACTGAGTCAGAACCTTTGACTGTTCAATATTGATGATTCAAATAAGTACCCTATTTAACAAAAGTTTGTGTTTGGTAGATCAAGTGATACCTAACAATCTGTCAGTCTGCTTCATTGCTGAGCCTCTATTATTAATTAGCATCTCTCTAAGATTCATCCATCAACATTTCCTTGTCATCTTTTTGTTTCTGCTGCCCAGTATAGAACCCCTTCCTGCTTTTGTCATTTAAATGCTTCCTTGGCACTGTGCCATTCTAGGATCCATCATCCTCACTGTAGAAAGGAAGCCTCTTTCCATGGAGGCATTTCCACCATTTTCCCCAGTCTGAAAAGGACTGCCTGGACAGTACATTTCTGGGATGTTGCTCTTCCTGTTCAGTCATGTATTAATGCCTTAAGGATGAGGGTGTTCCCTCAGCCCTTTTATGCTATGTAATGAGGGAGCAGATGGCATATGATACATCGATTACAACATTCCTCTTTTCCTAAGCTTTTGGATTTTTCCCATCTCTATTATGTTAGAGAATTTCTGGTATTTCGGCCTCACTGAATGTTGGCAACCATTAAGCACAGACTTCAGTCAACAAGGCAAACAAATTATTAGAGCAGATTTAACATATTAAATGCAGAGTCTCTGAGAAGTGTAGCCATATCAACAAATTTGGCCTTGTCCAATGATACATTCTGTACTCTTCCAAAAAAATCTTTAGAATTGATTCCCACATGCATTCTGCTGTAATTATATAAATCAACCAAATCTGAGCCTTTTAGATATAGTAACATCAATTATGCCTTTACTGTTTCCTCAGCGATAATAATGGTAGGTGATTCCTGCATTCTCAATTATTTCATGGCCTCTTTTTTGCTATTTTAGATTTCAAATCATTTGTGTAACCAATTTATGTATTAAATTCTTTCTATTTGATATACCTGTTGTTTGTGATTCCTGTCAGGACATAGAATAACTGGGTCAAAGATGATTGTATCTATAATAGAAAACATTAAAGTAAAAATAATTATGAATATGCTAAGATAGTTTTGGTTTTAGTTATAACCATTTTAATGTTTGGCTCTGGTTTCCTAAATTGATAAAAAATTAATTCAGTAATAGTTATTAGTAGAAATGAAAATTCAACTCTCTATCAAGTTTAGAAACTCTCATATAATTTAGATCAAAAATGTCATTTTCAATTATCAAAAAGATCAAAATATTCTCAAATTTTTTAAATTCTCAATTGCTAATTTACATTTAATTGAAATTTCTAATCACTTCTTTTCTTGCCCTTTGCACTTGAGTGATAATGCATACCGAAATGGCAGATAATGCTTTAAATATCTGAACACAGATATGGCCCAAGATCTTAATCCATTTTCTCTCTCAGATCTCCATGAGGTATTTCAGTTTCCTTGATGGAAACATTTTTATTCAATTTCCATATTAAAAATAAATTTTCATTATATACTAGAAATATCTTATGGCTACTGATCCCACTTGTCCACCTCTTGAGGAAAACTTGTTCTATTACTGTGTTTTTTTGGGCGGGAGATAATAAAAATGTTCTGGAGCTAGATGGTGTGATGATTGCACAATATTATGAATACACTAACTGTCAGGAGTTCAGCTGGAGGTGCTGATTAAGACAGGCCAAAATAAAAGTAATGGCCAAGCCCATTAAACATTTACTGAGATAGTATAAGTAAAAGTCTAACCTACAGAACAGCTTTCACAGTTCTATTTTTCCCCTGTGATGGTGCTCTAAGAGGGTTAGGTGGATCAGCACAGACATGAGGATTATTTCACTGCCAAAGGAGGCCCAAATATAAGGCAGTTTTATGGACCAGAGGCCAGGAAAGCAGGGAGAGGATGAACTAAAAGTGGAAAGTTGCCAAGTACTAACTCAGAATGGAGAACAATGTCCTCAAATGTCTCTCTGCCTGAGGAAGGCCTCTGCCAAAAGCTCATAAAAAGACTTCTTCATAAAGGTACCTGGGCCAGGAATGCAAATTTCTTAAGAACATGGCTGACCAGGGAACCTGAGTCCTTGACTGCAGCTCCCTTCAGCAGTGACCTGTCTGTGCACCAAGTATGCTGAGGCAAGGGCAGCCTTTCTCTTGAAGTTTGATAGGTAAACCTTTGTACTTGCCCATGATTGGGCCTGAAAAGTCACAGGTAGTTTTGTTGTTCTTTTTTTTTTTCCTGTTTTTTGTTTTTGTTTGTTGTTTGCCTTTTTTTTTTTTTTACCAAGAGCAAAATTCCTCACTAACTGCCACAGACCTTTACACTTTATGATGGTTAAAATGTTATTTCCTATTATGTGTATTTTGCCACAGTCAAAAATACATTATATGGATAAATTTTAAAGAATATGAAGTTAGGGATAGGAGGAAGGCAAGTTGCTCTTCCTCTCATTTTGGGGCCCAGAAGAAGTATAGGCTGGAGGTGAGGACATGACCCCCTGCTCAACCCACACAGTTCGGATGTACATTTGGTTGTGTGAACATGATTGGCCTGAACACATGCCACTTTGTGCTGATGTTTGTTCTCCTCCTGATGGCAACTCTACATTCTTTCTTTTCTTTGAGGATCTCACCACTGAAACCTTCCCTGAATCCCCAGCTGGGCCCTGATCAGGGATTCGATACTAGACATAGTTGGCAGGATTGAGTACTCCCCATACACCTCTGAAGCAGCCGTCCCGAGAAGAACAACAAAGGGTGGAGGAGATATGACCCCTGGCTTCCTGGTGGTTCCAGGTAATAGGTTATCTGATGGTATGGACCCTATTGGAAGATTGGGATGAGGTATGTCCCCAGCCAGAAGTATGGGAGGCTTTATAAGTGCTGGAGCTGCATGTTCCAAGGAATATCAGCAGCTTTACAGGCTAGGCAGAATGCAAATTGTGGGGCTCAAGACAGTGTCTGAGGCAGCATGAGGCTGTAGGTGTAAACCATGGAAAGGCATATCTAAGGCCTGGTTGAGGGCCATGACAGCGGGCAGGCAGGGGCATACAGCCCAAGTGCTGCCACAGCTCCTTAATAGCTGGATCTTGAGCAAGGCTCGGTTGCTGGAGTCCTGCAAGGCAGACGATTCCAAAAGAAGGAACATGTGGCATATCCCAATTTGCATAATATATTCTGGAAATTTTGGGTGCTTTGGGTTTTGCTTTTACATTAATTATAAAGGAAAATTTCTTAGAAACATATTGTGGACACAGATAGTGATCTCTTAATATTAGTTGAAAAAGCAGTGCCTGGAGACAACCCAATTCATTAACCTCTTACAAGCATTAGTCAAGAAACAGGCTTTGCAAGTTTATCGAAATAGTTACTACAAATAGTCTTTTGTCCACTCCCACCTTGTCTCCCTGGAATTTTACAGGATACATTAATCCTTTAGCTACCTGAGATAAGATAAGAACACTGCTTAAGGGAGCTAAACAAATAGTAAAGATTTTAACTAATGAAAAAGAATTTTTATGCGTGTTGTATTTTTAAGAAATTTTATATACTAAAAGAATTTTTATATATGTGTTGTAACCTTGACTGGTTGAGGATGACCTTTGGAGGAACAGATCTGTGAAAATTCCTGTTCTATATGCCTCGTTGCAAAAAAATACATATAGTATAAAACAACTACTAACAAACAATAAAATAGATACGCTTCTTCACTGCATTCAGTGTGAGCGTATTCTCACGACCTCATCTCAATCCACACCTGTCGAAGGACCTCCAGCCCCACTGCATCAAGGGCTGGACCCCGGCAAAGTGTGAGCCATAGTAGAGCAAAAAGGATCTCAGCAGGATCAGATCCCCAAGTTACAGAAAAATAAGTAAGGAGGCAAAGGGCCTATAAAGGTCAGCTGCAGATAGAGGTGGTTTGACCTGTTGGAGGCTGGATTGGCAGGAGGGGGAGAAAATAGACTACCATCTCAACAAAGTGCTCATAGCACTGTGTCAGCAGTTTCTCCTGAAACAAAGCACACCACCTCTTTACCTCTTAAAAAGGCAAGAGAATATATAGGGAGATACATGTGTCTGAGTTTCTTGCAGAGTAGTGACTTTGTCAGGGTAATGGGTTAGTAGAGGAATTGGTTGACCTACAGCAACATGCCCTGGTGACTTTGGGAACTGACATTGAGAATTGGACATTTGCTTCCTACGCAATGTGATGTGTATATATGTCCCCCATAACTGAGTACATCTGGGGGTGGATATGTTACAGGAATTGACTGTACAGAAAACTATCACAGAATTCTGGCTATGGGTGCTTGTGGTAAAGACTCTTACTAGAGGACATCCCCATCATGTTTTCTTACAACTCCCCAAGCCACAAGGATTATGAATGTATGACAGTAAAAGTTACTCAGGATGTATTAGAAAATTGGACAAAGTATCTTGAAACTAGACAAGGCAGGTGTAATTTGCTTGACTTGTAGCCCATTAAACTCTCCCACTGGCTAGTATGAAAACTTAATAGTTCCTTTAATGTGACAGTGGTTTATCAGGAGAGAAAGTGACACTAACCTTGCATTCAGCAGTACCCTAAATTTTAGAATTGATGTATTGTCTCTTGCATGAACCGGGACAGTTCCATCATGTTATAGACTTGGCAAATACCTTTCTCCATTGACATTACTCCAGAAAGCCAAAATACATGTGCTTTTACCTGGAAAGGATGCCAGTGGATCTTTTTGGTATTGCCACATGGATACCTATATAGCCCCATCTTGTGTGAAGGTCTGGTGGCACAGGATTTAGTCTCTTAATGGAAACCTGAGGCTCTATGGTTGTACCATTATATTGATAATGTTATGCTAACTTCTGATTCTCTTACAGAGTAAGAAGTAGCTGCATGTGGTCTCCAAGCCACTCTCCAGGAATGAGGATGGATTGCCAATGAAAATAAGGTCCAAGGACCTGTCAAATTATTGGGAGTTGTTTGGTTGAGTAAGATAAAAGCAATACCTGAGGCAATAATTGATAAGATACAAGTTTATCCTAGACCAGAAACAGACAGTTATAGATGTATCTGGGTCTTTTGGTGTTTTGGCAAAAGTTTATAGTAATTTTAGTATGCTTATGCACCCCTTACACAGCCGTGTCCATGAATGAGCACTTGGGATTAGACATCTGAAATGGAATCAGTTTTAATAGCCACCAAGAGAGAGGTGGCACAGGTATGGGCTCTGCAGGTAGTAGACTCTGCCCTCCCTTTCCTGTTAGCATTCCAGGTTGGTTACACAAACTTTAGATAGTATTTATGGCAGAAACAAGGAACTAGGAATAGCTCAATTGGATTTTGTTCAAAATTATGAAAAGGGGCAGAGGCACACTAATCTCTCATTGAGAAACAACAGTAGTATATTCTGCCCTCTTAGCTTGTGATCCTATTACAGGTATTGGGTCAATGATGGTGTAGACAACCTACCCTATTGAAAGTTGGCTGAGGTCCTGGACTTAGACCACCTGGACAGGGGTACCGAATACCCACTCTGGCAAAGTGAGGTACACACTTAGAGCAATGAGAATAGTTTTCTAGTAGCCCTTTGTATGAACAGTTATATACTTTGCTCAGGCCAGTACAGTTCTGAGTAATAGCTCCCTAGGAACCCATGAAAGTGGGAGATGCCCCAAGTCCCTATGAGGAAGAGAGAGCACCTATACCCACAGAAGCATGGTATACTGATGACTCTTGTCATAAACAACCAGTCATGTGGATGTCTGTGGCCTTACAGACCACCACAAAAACATTTTTGTATAAGAACAATGCTGGATGCTATAGCCAATGGACTAGGCTCCTGGAGGTATGATTAATTGTTATGAAAAAGAATGTGTCTTTACATGTCTGTGCAGATAGCTGGACAATATACCAAGAGCTAACCTTGTGGCTGACCCAATGGGTAGCCACAAGAATGGTTGATTGGGCATGCCTATTGTGGGGCAAGGACATATAGGAGGACCTGTGGAAATGGGGCCTTTGTGAAGGCACTACTATACAACATGTTCTGGGGCAGAGGCCTTGGCAGGCCCCCAGTAAGGATGGTGCCAATGTTTTAGTGAAACTCCAGACTCTCCAACTACCTCCAGAGTCCTTGTCAGTCCCACCATGGTTACATAAGAAGCTAAGGGATGAAGGTGCCCACACTATGGGGTTCATAGCCCAGTGGTAGTGATTACCTCTTACCCACACTCAAGCCCAAGATGCTGTATGGCAATGTTCTTAGTGTGCAGAACATGACCAGCAGCCTTAGTAAAAATGGATGCACAGTTACCAGCTATTCAGACCTTATAGGAGCACCCATCTACAACCTGGTAAGACTCAGGCTCCTCCCAAAGGTGGGTATTGACTATATTCACCCATGTGGCTGAGGGACCTGTTGTGGTCTTTGGGCCTAATGCAATGTTCTCCGGGTCAAGTCAGGCACCACCAACCTGCAGGGGGTAAAGTGTGGGGTCCAGAGGAAGTACAGGCTGGTGGTGAGGACATGATCACACTCACCCTACACAGCCACAAATGTACTTTTGTGTACACAATTTGTTCTGTGAGCATGACTGGGCAAAATTCAACATGCCTGCACACTCCATGCTGGCATGAACTTGCACAATTTTGTGCAGAATTTTATATAAGCAACTGTTTTATAGAATAAAGGTGCTGTCCATTCTCCTCCTGATGGTGATTTCATTTTCTTTCTTTTCGGAGGATCTCACTTCATCCCAGCTGGCCCCTGACCAGGTCTTTGATAGACATATACTATAGAGAACCTCACAAATAGACTAAAAAACTAAATTAATAAATCACAATAGGCTAAAAATGACCTTTGTCTATCATAGATTTGAGTATGATACTATTCTGTATAAAATCCTTCAAAATTTCCCCAGTGGCTTTAGATAAAATCCAGTTTCCTGGGGTGGTTAAAAGGGTCCTGCATACCCTAGGCTCAACTTTGTTTGGGTCCCACCACCCTCCATTCCTCATCTCATTTTTGTCTCCAGCCTGACTGCTGTAACTTGGACCAGTTCCACTAGTGCATAGCAGTGGCTCCCCTGGGCCTCTTCAATCAGCTATCAATCATGCCAGTGGACTCTCCCTTATCCTTCACTTAGCTAGTATCACATTATCCATCAATCTCTGCTCAGTCTTTGTTAATTACATAGACTGTTTTTTATGCCTTTCCTAGGTTAAGTATACTTATGTTGGCTTTAAAAGACTTCTATTACCCTCACGATGTTGATTTTAGCTATTCAATTAGTGTCTCTTTTTCCCAGGAAAGGACAAGCTGCATGTCCATAAGACCAAGTTTGCAAGGTGTGTTCTGTGCCAAGCAAAGAGCCTGAATCATTTTAGACAAAAACATACCTGTTGCATGAATCAACACTTCTTCATTAGAATGGATGTAGACAAATCTATAGATAGTGAATGGAAATTATTAGGTTATTTAGAACAGAGAAGATTATTTGCTTGGAAGAACAAAGATAGTTTTAATAGAATAAGGGACATTTGAGTTAGAACTAGAGAGATAAGAAAAAAGAGAACAAGATGGACAGGACAGCCTTTCCCTTGAGTGGATAACACAAGAATAGAAAAAATAATGAAGAGAGAATAGATATAGTTGTTCTTGCAAACATCCCTGAAGAACTATTAATGTTTACACTTAGCAAACTATTTCAACCTTCTATCCATTTTGACCATTCTGGCTTTTGAGATCCTCTAAAATACTTCTTTATCTTGCATTTCTCTGATTTTTTGAAGTATTTTTTTATATCTAGGATATTAAATCTTATTCTGTGGCTACTACTAACTTAAAAATGTATCACAACTTTCACTTAAACACTTTTTCAATGATCCAAATTGAGTCTAGAATTAGAAATTCTGTTTATCCCTTTTATCAGCAAAGTCACTTCTGATATTTTGCTTGGCTGATTGATCTTCACTGTGAGGAACTTCCCTGGATATCAGAAAAAAGTTTGCTTTCTTGGCCTCTGCACACTGTTTGCCATCATGTTTTGTGATGATTGTGATGATCTGGAATCCCACATACTGCTAAACAATGTCTGATACCTCTCACTCCTAGAGGACAGAGAGGTATTGACTTTGTCCACTTGACTACTATTTAAATTCTAAAAACAAAAAAGTGAAAAGTAAATTCAAACAAGTGTTTTGAATTTAATTTATAATAATATATCCATTTAACTGAATAGTTTTTTATTATAGTTATTTCTTTTCTTGGAATAATTTATAATAGTGTTAGAAAAATAATATCATATGTCCTACCAGATGACTTACTAAGAATCCTTGTGTTATTAACACATATATTTCTGTAGAAGTTGTTCACACTTAACAAATAGTATTACTCCATCTACCTGTATTTAAAAAATCATGTTAAGTAATCACAGCCTTTTTTAACAGAGTAACTTTCATTCTCATCTAGCTGATTTCAAACATGAGAAATTTATATAATGCCAAACTACATCTATTAAACCTATCTTGTACATTTTAAATTTTTTATTCTGGTTTATTTTATAGATTGTATAAATTCATTTGCATGATGCAAGTGCTCTCAGTGTTTACATTTAATTTGCATATATTCCACAAGTATTTTTTAGTCACTTGCTTCCCTGTGAGAACTAAATTGTATCTCCCTTGTATTTCTTTCTTCAATATTAATACTAAATTTTATACTCCATTGTATTTTATAAAACTATTTCATCTCAGCATTTTTTTTTTACTTTCTCCTCATATTTCACCTTAAGGCCTTTTGGAAGAGCAGAGTTTATCTCTCCAATCAATAACTTAAGATTTTCATAAGAAGTACTCTCTTCTTATCCAGAAACTCATTGTTCTGGTATCATAAAAAACAACAATAAAAAAATCCACTCTTTGCAGCAATATGATGAGTCATTTCTTATAGCATCCTTTATTTTTCAAAGTCATGCCCATAAATTTCTGTCAGTACTTGCAAACTTTGCTTTAAAAAGTTCAACACTTAAAAAAGAACATATTTATTACAAAGCACAAAATTTATATACACTAATACAGTATGGACATTCCCACATTTTACTGTTCTTAGAAGGTAATCATATTATATAAGCGTATCATTGAATATCTATTATAGTGTAATTTAGTATAAATGCATGCATAAGTATAAGTACTGTGAATGTGCATAAGGTATCTCCTGTTCAATATTTTAATAATATTTAAGATATATTCTTTAAAAAATAATGTATAGTTCTCTCACAAATATGGAATGAATATACCTCAAATGACCAGATCTTTAGTAATTTTGCAATGGCTAAGGGAGAATTTATCTAATATCTATTTGGTTTGAGTTCAAAAGCTTATGATAACATAATAGTCAGTATTTTTCTTCTCTGATATTATTCTTGCTTGATAAGGAAAATAAGAGAAGTGTATGAAACCTAAAATATGTTCAGAATTCAAGGTATGTCTCCTTAGAAATACAAAAGCATAGCCGGGCGTGGTGGCGCACGCTTGTAATCCCAGCATTCGGGAGGCTGAGACCGGAGGATCCGGATTCGCGGCCAGCCTCAGCTATCTAGTGAGGCACTCTGCAACTTGGTGAGACTCGGTTTCAAAATAAAGAATAAAAAATAGGGCTGGGGATATAGCTCGGAGGTAGAATGCCCCTGGGTTCAATCCCCAGTACCGCAAAAAAAAAAAAAAGAAATACAAAAGCATATCAAAATTTCTTATACTTAGAGAAGAATAGCTTTACCTGCCATATGTAAGTTTAATTGATACTTAATATTCTATTATAAAATTAATTGGCAAAATAAGGTTTATTAGTGTCAAAATAATACTGGCCTCTTAAAATTAGTATTCCCTGCTCTTCAAGTTTTTTGAAGTTTTTGAGAATAATTGGCATTAATTCTTCTTTAAATGTTTTACAGAATTCACTATTGAAGCTATCTGGTCTGGTCTTTACATTATTGAGTGTTTTTTCTTTTATTATTGACTTGATTTCCTTACTTGTTATTGATCTATTCCTTATTTGTTATTGATCTATTAAGGCTTTCTATTTCTTCCTTATTTAATCATAATAGATTATGTTTCAAAAATATATCATAACTTCTAAGTTATATAATTGTTGGAATATAATTGCCCATAAGTTTTGCTCATAATCCTTTCTATTTTTGTGTCATTAATTATCATGTCTATCTTTCAATACTGATCTTGAGTCTTTTCTCTGAGTTACTTTAGAGAAGTTTTATCAATTCTGTTTATCTCTTTAATATTCAACTCTCATTTCTATTTTAATTATTTTTTTCAGTTCTTTTTTCACAATAAGAACTGTGAGACCCCAAAGTTGTTCTTTCCCTCTTGAGATGGTCTACATTCTCACACTTTCCTAAATAAACCTCTGTCTTTGTCTCTGAAAAAATAACAAAAAAAACTTGTTAGAACTAGTAAAAAATTGGTAAAATTACAGAATATTAGATCAACATACAAAAATCAAATGTTTTTATATATTAACAATCATGTATTAAAAATAAAATGAAGAAGATAATACAACTTATGGTAGCATTAAAAAGATTAATGCACACAGAAATAAACTTACCCAAGGAATTTAAAGATATCCCAATTGAATCTTTTTACAGAAATAGAAAGATCAAGTCTTAAATTCTTATGCGACTATGGAAAAACAAAAGGACTAAGATAATCCTGAGAAAGAAGGACAAAGCTAAAGAAATTATATTTCCTGTTTTCAAAATATAAAGCTATAGGAATTAAAAGTATACACACGGTGAAATTCTACTCAGCAATAAAGAACGTCTTTTGCAGGAAAATGGATGGACTGGGAGAACATTACATTAAGTGAGATTAGCCAGTCACAGAAAGTGAAGGATCATATGTTTTCTCTTATATGTGGAAGCCAAGGAGAAATCAGGGTACAAGAAGAGGGACTTTAGATAAAGCTGGAGAATCTCCAGTGGAGTGAAAGAGGAAGTCTAGGGGAGGGTGGGGGTGAGGAGAGGGAGAATTAATGAAGGGAACACTTTCACTGACATTATTTATGTGCATATGTGAGAGCACCAATGACAATCTCAATATCTTGTACGGGGAAGAAGAGAGTAGGAAGGGAGCCAGGAAAAACTCACCAAGTGCTCTGTGCATGTATGTCCTAGCCCTATGATCTACATTATGGTATGAGATTATAATGCACCAACAAAAGTATAAAAAAGTGCACAGTGCTGGCATAACCGTAGATGTGTTTAGAAACAGTGAAAGAGAATACAGAGTACAAAAATAACCCTTACACAGTAAATTCAGCTTTGACAAGAATGTCAGAAATACACATTGGGGGAAGAGTATTTCCTTCAACACATGGTGTTCATAAAACTAGGTATCCACATGAAAGAGAATGAAATGTGTCTTATCTTACACCATATACAATATCAACTCAAAATTAGACTACTTAAGACTTGAAACTAAAAATTATTCAGAGAAAATATAATGGAAAAGCCTTCTGATACTGATCTTGGCAATGATTTCTTGAATATGACACCCATGAGCAGCAAAATCCAAACAGGCAAATGAGACCATATCAAACTAAAAAAACTGTTTCTACCCAACAAAGAAAACAATCAACAAGATGAAAGACAGCCCCCAGAACGTGGGAAGTTTTTTGAAAGTCCACACATTTGATAAGGAATTGATATTTGAGATATATAAAGATCCCCTACAAATTAATAGCAAAAAAACTCTAATAACCAAATTCAAAAACAGTACAAAGGACTTCAATAGAAATTTCTCCAAAGAAGATATACAAATGGACAACAGGTATATATAAAAGGTGATCAACATCACTAATAACCAGGGAAATAAAAATCAGAACTACAATGGGTTATCAACTCACTTTTGTTAGGTGGTCATTATCAAACCAAACCAAAAAAAGATGACATGTGTTGGTGAAACTGTAAAGGAATTATATCATGTGTATATTGTTAGTGGAAATGTAAAAAGGTGTAATTGTTATGGCAAACGATATGGGGGAGTCCACAAAAAGATATCAGCAGTCCTATATTTACTACAGCATTATTCCTAATAACTAAAATATAGAAATGACGCAAATATCCATTGATAGATGAATGGATAAAGGAAATACAGCACATAGACATAAGGGAATATTAGTAATTAAGAGGAGGGAATCTGCCAGATACAACAACATGGGTGAGCCTAAGGGACAATTATTGCGTTTTTCCAATTATATGAACTTTGTAACAACGAAAAACACAGAGAAGCACAAGGTAGACTGCTGTTGGCCAGGTGTTAGAAGTAGAAGAAAATGGGAAATTGTTCATTGTAAAGTTTCAGGTATGCAATATTAATAATTTCTTGAAATCAACATTGTGCTTATAGTTAACAAGACTACATTGTGCACTTATAGTCTTAGGATAAAGATCACATGCTACGTGTTGTTCTTTCAAAATGAAATAAAATGAGCAAAAGAAAAATAAGTAAGCAAAGTAAACAAAGATACATCAGAAAACTTAACAGAGGTGATGGATTATCAGTGATGATTTTACAGTAGTACACATATGTCCAAACTCATAGAAGTGTATACATTAGATATCTCCAATTTTTATTTCAATTATACATCAATAGAGTTGCTATAAAAAAGATTTTTCCTTTGAAAACCAGACTGTTGATACCTCTATAGAGATTTATGCATGCTCTTCCAGGCAATAACATGTTAGACTTCTTTCTATGATTTATATTTGAATATAAGATTTATTAATTTTCACTGATATTAGTTTTTCTAATATTTTACTGTGCTCGAAGAAGGAAGTTTACATTATTATTGTACATAGTTGATTTCATTAAAGTATTTGTTCATTACATCTATTTGGAACATGTCCCATATAACTGTGTGAGAGCATTACCTTTGATTAAATTATAATGAAAGTGTCCTTAGAAAGTAGAACACAGCATAGTATTGAAAATTAGATTAAATATATGTGTATATGTTTGTGTGTTTTTAATCTGTGTGTTTTTTACTTGTAATATTATAGATTTTGTATGTTGAGCTATTAGATCACTCTTTTTGTTGCTGTTTTGTTTTTGTTTGTTTTTATGGTATTGAAGATTGAACCCAGGGCCATTCTACCTCTGAGCTACACTCATAACCCAATTTTATTTTTTTTTTTAAATTTTGAAACAGGGTCTTGCTAAGTTGTTGTCTCATTAAGATGCTGAGGCTGATTAACAATCTGAGATCCTCCTGTCACAGCCTCCCAAGTACTGGTATTACAAGCATATACCACCACTATCAGCTAGATCTCTTGTTATCAAATTACTTTTATTCTTGAGTAATAAATTGAGAATTCACACACACACATGTGCATATATATATGTCCTATTACATATATATTTAGATATATATAATACATAGACATACATTTGGAAGAGAATATATATGTATATATTGTATATTCCATTACAAATATGACATATGTCATAATATATATGAAATATATATAATACATAGACATACATTTGGAAGAGAATATATATGTATATATTGTATATTCCATTACAAATATGACATATGTCATAATATATATGAAATATTTTATTTCTAAAAATATACTTACTTCTGAAGATAAGCAAGTTGGGTTTTTATACAACAGCATTTTAGTATTGTTTCTTCTGAAATATTATAAAAGGAGCCTGAAAATAAACCTGATGCTCTCTCAAAAAGCACTTACATCACTTTATTTTGTTACCAAAATGTATATTTGTGAAAATTTAATGCAGATAATGAAACATAGCAGTGTGTCCTATCAATGAGAATACCAATCATGCGCAAAAATATAAAATGAAAGGGTTGTATGTTAATGCGCCACATAAAAATAGCATCTTGTCATTGCATTCAGCCTGGTTTACAATTGAGACAAGAATTATATAACTACTTATTGCTCTTATGCTTTAGGTAGCAAATAAAAGTTAAATAATAATTATTACTATTAGACTATCAGTCAAACTGTCAGTATCTGTAATGTTTAGAAGTTTGGCCTTAACAGGGAATTTCTGTAAAGCTTACAATGATCTGCGTCTCGGTATGGCTCAGAATATAAAACATCAAGAAAATAACAACAAATATATCACTTAGATGTATAGGAAGCAAGTGATAAGAAAATGCTAGGAAGTTAGCAGTTATTATTACTTGAACTATAGATGTCAAATTCTATAACAAAGTGTATGGATCCCTTATTTTGGATAATATGCAGTCCTTTTTAAAGATCTACACTGCCCCAAAAAATGGAAACCAAACTATCAGACTGATGCATGTGTATCTATGTTTATAGCTGCACAATTTCCAATTGCCGAACTATGGAAACAGCCAAGATGTCTATCAACAGATGAATGGATTACAAAACTATGGCGTATGTATGCGATGGAATTTTACTCAGCCATAAAGAAGAACAAAATCATGTCATTTGCAGGGAAATGGATGGAACTGGAAAACATTATTCTAAGTGAGATTAGTCAGTCACAAAGAGTAAAAAAATTGTATGATCTCCCTAATATGTGGAAGCTAAGGAGAAAGTGGAATGTAAGATGGACTCTAGACAAAGAAGGAGAAACCTTAGATGAGCAAAGAAGGTGACTTAACTGAAGGGGATGGTAGGGACAGCACCTTAATTCACATGATGTACTTTCACAAACGTATCAAAGTCAATCACTAAATTGAACTTGAGAAGGAGGGAGAGGGAGGCAATGGGAAGGGAATTGGGGAAGGGTTAAATGAGAAATGTGTGCATGTATACCTTTGCCAACTTATTGTACCTAATAAAGATGTATGATTATAATGCACCAATAAAAAAAATTAAAATAAAACAATAAAGATCTATACTGAAAAGAACTTCAATAAAATATTTTACCATTCTAACATATAATTTGCTTCCCATATTGGAATATGCCCAGCATATTCATAGTCACTGCCTGAGTAATACTCGGTCCCCATTTTTTCTATTGAAGATCTCCAAACCATCTTGCCTGGTCAGAAACTCCCTCAAAACATATCCTATAGTCACCATTCATACTCTGACTCACTTATCGTTTCCTTTATCCCCATCAAAACCACTCCTTATAAATAATTTCAACTAAATCCATGCCATCAAATAATACCTATCCATAGGTTTATTGTGTGAAAACCAAATTCATTATCACTTTTCATAATCAAATTTTATTTTAAAACTAGCTTGGATGTTCTTTCTTAAGATTCAACTTCTTTGGATATGGACAACCACCATGATGATGAGCTAAAATACAAATTTTAAAATTTTTCAGTTTCATTATTCTTAGATTTTAATGTAATTACATTTATCTTCCTAACAGTGAGTCTACAAATAGTACTTTAATGACAGTTAACAGAAATCCTTTTCAGAAATTCTTGAATTCAGAAACTCTGGTCCCATTTAAAAAAAACATATATTCTTCTTTCTAAGAAAATTTGTGCCAAACATTCAGAACTCATAGGTCTGATAAGTTGATAAGTACTTTCTTGTGAAAAATAACTAATTGAACTTTGAAAATTATTAGTCCAATTCTTCTTAAAGGAGCCAAATTATGATTCTACAAATCAAACTATATATTTTTAAATACATGTCTCCATCCTGTTATAAGGCTATATTCAGATAATCTCCCTTTTGGAAATAACAGCTAATGTGTTTTTGTTTTATGCATTGTTTTTATTTTTATTTTTTGAAAAAGCAGTTTAAAGCATTATTCAATAGTTGGGTCTAGAGAGAATGGTGTTTGTATGACTTAGTTCTCTGTCAATTTGGAGACTGCATTGATTCAACCCTCTCTGAGTGACTCTTCTCATGAGCTTTACATTTCATTTATATTAATCTAGTTGAATGCCAACTCCCTAGAGAGTCCTCTGACTCCCGTCTCTGCTTAATTATCATCTATCATTGCACTGTTCATTTCCTTCAAAGTGCTATTTCAGTTTGCCTGCATTTTTCTAAGGATGCTTTACCCATTAGAATGTGGAGACTTGTGAAAAATATCTGACTTTCTGCATCCTAGATCTAGCCTGTCAAAGTTTATATCAGTCTACTGTGAGCCAATAATTATCAGTTGGGCCTTCAGCACATGAAGAATATTCACTCACACATTAATGATATTCATCCAGGCCTTACCTGGGCAGGTACACAAAAGTGTCTGTACTAAAAGATGTACTAGAAGACGGTATATGCTGTGGAAGCACAAGTAAAAGATGCTGGGAAAAGCTTCCTGAAGGAAGAGACCTGGAAGCTGAAACCAGAGATATGGCAGGATTTACCTAGGTAATAAGCAGGAAGAGCTTTACAGGTAGAGGGAGGCACATTTGCATGAAATCAGATAATACTGACAGTAGACAATGTTTAAGAACTTTCCATAGTTGAGTATGGGTAATTATAATGTAAAGTTGAAATGGTAAAGGATGAACTAGAAAGATAAATCAATGTCCAGTCAGGAAAGTTCCTTAAACCAAGTGACATTATCACAGGAGTGGTGTTAATGTGTCTTTATTGTCACCTGGAAAAACTGTCTGGATATTGGAAAAATAAAAAGTTACTTAAGTCTTTTACACCAAATCATATGATTTAAACATATGTCATGGAAGAGAAAGCTAGATTCTTCATTCAACTTCTGAATAAAATAATATATATTCTGAAAAATAATAAGAGAGTATACTAGATTTTGTACCTGACATATGTAAAGGGACAAGGTGGAGGAGTTTGGGTATATTTCTTTAAAGCAATACAAAATAAACTTTCTAAATTTTCTGTAACTCTCTCTATATGACAATTATGGTCATTTCTATAAAATCTTCCTGATATAGTTCCATGCAGCTTTATATTCTAGCTAATATATTTTTCATAGTACTAGCCTATTCAACTTGATCTTTCATATTTAATATTTCTTGGCACAGAAG
>PVLC010019243.1:0-30712 GCA_004027655.1 Graphiurus murinus | reverse complement strand
TAATCCCAGCATTCGGGAGGCTGAGACCAGAGGATCCGGGTTCGCGGCTAGCCTCAGCTACCTAGTGAGGCACTCCGCAACTTAGCGAGACCTGGTTTCAAAATAAAGAATAAAAAATAGGGCTGGGGGTGTAGCTCGGAGGTAGAATGCCTCTGAGTTCAATCCCTGGTACCGCAAAAAAAAAAAAAAAAAAAAAAAAGATCTTGGAACAGGCGACTAGGCTTATACAAGTGAGCGCAGAAATAAAGTTTTAGAAATCAATTCACTTGCCTTGTGACAAGCCCAGAATTGAGCTAGTAACTAAATGGAGTCTGGGAAATTTTCAGATGTGAATGAATTCCAGTAATCCCTTTTCTATTTCTATAGAAATATATGACTACTACTTTTTAGAAACCCTCTTATAACTTATTTTTTTTACTCGGTGATATTTACAAGATCAGGAAATCCCATTTAAAGAACATCTTGTAAACTTTCTGTTAGAGAAAAAAAAAACATAAATGGGAGGAATGAACAAGCATGAAAACTCCTGATTTAGGATGCTATAGTTAATCTTCCCTTTCTTGAAAGGGGGTGTTAATTGTAGGTGGAGACTAATATGGTCGAAACCAGCAAATTATTTTGCATGTGAATTTTGCTAAACATCAAAGAGCAAAATCATAATATATAAATCTTAGCAATGCAGGCACATTCTGTTAAGTTTCTTATTTCTAGTATAAAGACTATAGTTATTAATATCTTAACATCTTTTCACAATTAGAAAGCCTAAATCTTTTTAAGAACACAGTATTTTTCTATGGTCTTTGCTTTTTAATTATTTTAAAAACTCATAAGCCTGGCACAGTGATGCATGCCTGTAATCCCAGTACTTGGGAGGCTGAGGAAGGAAGATCACAGGTTCAATGCCAGCCTTAGCAATTTAGATGAGACCCTCAGCAACTTGGCAAGATCCTGTTTCAAAATAAAGAATAAAAAAGGGTGGAGTCATAGCTCGGAAATAAGATGCCCCTGGGCTCAATCCCCAGTACCAAAAAAAATTTTTTTTGAAAGCTCATCAAATGGTAAAAAAACAACAATAAAAAAAACCTAAGTATTTTAATTAGTGGGAGACAATTTAAATAGCTTTGTAATATTTGAATTTATTTTAAATTGACAATGTTCAGATAAGAGAGATGTTCAAACAATAAGATATTACAGAACATCCTGGTTTTAAATGAAGACCCAGAATCATGTGTTAAAATCCACTCAAATCACGTTAGTAGAAGTCATCAAGACAATAAAAAATAGACTCCAACAACATGAGCATTTCAAGTTTATATTTGGTACATTTTTTTCCTCCATTTAGGATCATAAAATGACCAAAGCTGGGAAAGGGAGGGTGGTGACACTCTGATTTTAGCCATCACCCTGCACTCTGATGCATTTAATCTGGTACTGTCACTTTAATTTGCTGATTGTTAAAGAGGACTGGTGACCACAATTGTCTATTAGAGAGTGGATGGAAAATAAAATCTCAGTGAAGAAACTGGTAACCCCAGGTGAAAGGAGGCTGGGATTGTGCTGCAAACTGGCTTGGAAGGAAACCGAGCAACAGAATTGGACAAGGATGCAGCTCTGGAGAACAAGGGAGGGGCCCCGCGGTGTTACCCCGGAAGGACCACTTCCTGTCCATCAAACACAGCGTCCTGCCCCCGGGGCAAAGCCACGCCTCTTCATGCCTGCTTTCTCCTGTACGTGGTCTATGGTGAACCTTTCTCATACCGTCTTCGGGAAGACGTCTTTCCGAAGATTTAACTTTGACTAGATGATATGTAACCAAATTTACTTGTATAAAATGTTGGAAGGCCCTGCATCTCACGAGGAGAGCCCAAGAGCCAGCATTTAATTTCCTTTCCTAAGGGATAAAATAAATACCCTTTTTAATTTTTTACTGGGGATTGAACCCAGGGGCTTTCTACCTCTGAGCTACACTCCCAGCCCTATTTTTAAATTTTGAAACAGGGTCTCACTAAGTTGCTAAGGCTGGCTTCAAACCTTCTATCTCAGCCTCCCAAGTACTAGGATTAGAAGTGTGCCCCACCACACCAAGCCCAAATAAATACTCTTTAAGACAATTTTAGCAATCTCTCCTATTATTGACATGATCATTTGGTTTTTATTAATAAGGGAAAATTTGGAATTTCTATTTATCAGAAACTTCTTATATTTTTGCTTACATGTTTTAACAGTTATAACAGAATTTTTAAAAACTTCCAGCAGGATTTTTGTTTGTTTTTGGTGCTAGGGATTGAACCCAGGGCCTTGTACAGGCTAAGCGCACACTCTACCACTAATCTACACCCCTAACCCGTAGAATTTTAAATTCTGTATGTTTTCCAGTTAATTAATATATACCCAAATATTCTAAAAAATCATTTTTTCATTTGAGTAAAATTTTCAGGCAAGTAATGCAATCATTCCCTTAAATCAAATTATTTTCAGTTATCATAAAGGTGCTGGGCAAAAATGCAGGACTCCTCTGTCAAGTGGTGGATTTCTTTCCTTTGAAATGTTCGTTTTTAAAACATCTTGGAGAGTTAAAGAACAGACAGTGGAGGTATTTTAATGGCATCTATGATAGAAGCCAGAAGTATTTTAAGAGAATGCATACCGATAGGTTCTCAAAGGCTTTGTCTTTTATGTGTATTGGAGAGTTTGAAGGAAATTAAAGGAGTACATAGGATCACACTCCATCATTCTAGTTTTTCTTGGAAACTCAAATATTGGGTCAAGATGCAGGAATTCCCATCAGGTGAGACTGAGCACACCAACCTTCCAGCTTTCATTTGCTTCCTTCTCCGGGGCGAAGCATATTTCAAGTTGTCCATATATCTCTACCTTCTGCTCTTTTCTCTTTATGAAGACTGTAAAGGGAAGTACATAAAAATCTAGCGTGTAAAAAGCCAAAGGTTCTAGTGGGCAGTGGAAGATAGCTTTTACTGTGTTGAACAATAAAAGCCGGCACAGAATGACAAGCCATTGTGCACATCTGGCCAGAACAATGCTTTAGACGTACATTATCTGTCTCTGGTTTGCTATGTGCGGCTCTAAGTCTAAAAAGAGTAACTGAAACTTATTATGGTGCAAAATCAAATTATTATTCTTACAAAAAAAAACCCTAACCAATTTCATTTATAGACAGTGCAGATTTTGTACTTTTTTTTACAAAAAGAATTGCATTACTTTCCTCAAACCCAAGAAGTTAATTTTATTTTTCCCTGTCTCTACTATGGACACAAACTGAAGCCTGTCATATTTTTAAAACATATTTGTTTCCTAAATAGTATGGCATTATCCAAATGAATGGGACAGAAGTCAAGTTGCTTTGTTATAAAATCCAGACTTACAGGGCCATATGTCATCATGAAAGTTTGAAAATATTTTTTGATATTTACTATCATTAGCCTCCATCCAGTTGGAGTTTATTCAAGCAAGAATTTAAAATGTAAATTGATAAAAAAAACTGAAAAACAAATATGGGGATGTATAAACACTTTTTTTATATCATTGGATACACATCAAACTTTACCTTTGTTAATGTATCCTATCTATTACCAGGTCCTGGTTATTTTCCTCTTCCATTATTTCTCCATCTCCCAACAGATCTAATCCTGTGTCCTCTCTTGGGGGCTTAAATATGTATACAGGTGGTCTCTGACTTATGATTCAGGTTACAAGTTTTCAGTTTTACAATGGTGCCAAAGCAATGCACATTCAATGGAAGCCACAGTTTACATCTGGACTTTGGATCTTTTGCCAGGCTAGTAATATGCCATAAGGTACTTTATTAGGATGCTGAGTATCGGCAACAAGCCACAGCTCCCAAACAGTCATGAGAGTAAACAACCAATACGTATACTGTGTTGCTAAGCTAAAATGCTGTTAGATTTTTTTTTTGTACTGGGTATTGAATCCAGGGGCCTTCTATCTCCAAGCTGTACCCCTATCCCAGTCTTATTTTTGATTTTGAAATAGGGTCTCGTCAAATTGCTGAAGGTCTCACTAAATTGCTGAGGCTGTCCTTGAACCTGTGATCCTCCTATCTCAGCCTCCTATATACTAGGATTACAGGCATGCACCACCATGCCCCGGTCACAGTTAGCTAGATTAAATATATTTTGGATTTAAATATTATCAACTTATTACAGATTTATAGGGACACCCTCTCATTAGTTGCAGAGCTCCTGTAATTTCTTAACAGGTCTCTGCTCCCCTCCAGTCCTTTCTCCATCTTAATGGCTACCGCCATCTTTTAAAATTATAAAAGGAATCATATTGCTTCCCTGCTTAATCGTTTCACGGGTTTCCCATTGCTTGGGGTAAAGTCCTGAATTTCTTGCTTGGCCTGGAAGGTCCCACACAAGTGCACTGCCCCTCCCCAGCCCCTGCAGGCGCCTGCCTCTTCTATGGCGGCCTTCCCCTCTCAGGCTCTCACCTCAGGGCATTCCCATATGCTCTTCTCACTCCTCAACACCCTCTTCCCCTTGGTTAATTCCCTCCATCTTTCACAGTTCACACAAACGCCTTTCCCCAGGAAGCATTTCTTGATCTCAAAACTAGGTCTTTTTTCCAACATGATCTCAGAGATTTTGCTAAATATATACATTTCTGTTTGTTAAAGTGATGTTTTGGCGGGCGCAGTGGTGCATGCCTGTAATCCCAGTACTTGGGATGCTGAGATAGGTCTCATTAAGTTGCTGAGGCTGGCCTTGAACCTGTGATCCTTCTGTCAGCCTCCTAAGTACTGGGATTATAGATGTGCACCACCACACCCAGCTAAAATCAAAATGCTTTAGTTGATCTAAATCAGCTCAAGGAGAATAGAGAAAACCTCTGCCTGTATTGAGGAGAGAGGGGAAAAGTGTTCACTAGCTTTAAGTTTGCAAGAAGGGCTAGGCTTCAACAAAATTGGGATTTCCACTGTTATCACTGACAGCTGCCTTGAAATTGTTCATTTCCTTTTCATCGCCAGCGCTTCTCCAACTATCTTGAGGGAGTTTTTAGGTGGAGTCCAATGAGTGCAATTGTGACTTCAGACAAAACGCATCTGAGGAAGATACCCCCTTCCCATATCGAGGGCTGTCTCTTTTTGGTCTTTGCAAGCATGTCGTCAGACGACACCATTGGGCGCCTCTCAGAGCTGGACCTTTGCTACAGTTTGAGGCTCACGTTCGACCCATCTGCAGAGGCTGGTTATGTGAATCAAGGGATGACCTTGGGCAGGACAGAAATCTGTTGAACAGAGCCCACATACAGGGTAATACGCGGAGCCCGGCGGAACAGATGGTGATGCTGGCAACGAGAACCTTGTTTGTTAACAGTGATTACAACCGTTCCCACCAGCATGACTTTTCATATGTCTCTGAGAGTTCTGTCACATCAAGGAAGACATATTGGCGGCAGACACGCTGCAAGTGGTCAGGAGAGCTGCGTATGCAGCCGTGGCTCTGGGTGACATTTTGAAGGCTTGCAGGCTGAGTTAAGTCTGTGCAGGTGGTGCACCGGCCCTGTGTAAGCAGGTCTCCCAGTTATATCACCAGCAGGTCTGGAATGCTGAGAACAGGATTCCTGACTCTTTTTCCAGCCAATTTTTTTTCAGCAAAGGTAATGATCCAAGAAGTGGAGTGCGTTTGCTAAGTTGGTCAGTTTAGGAGTCCAAAACAGCCATCACCCAGCGGCAGCCCCACAGCTGCAGAAAGCTGGGTGCATGCCCCCAAACTCTGGCTGAACTCCAAGATTGGCAAAACTCGCCGAGAGAATGCTCTCTTTTTAAAGAAATCTTATTTAGAGAAGCTTTTCACTGTTGAGGCAGAGAATCACAACTAATTGCAGGCAAATGCTTCAAATGAAGGGGTTTTAAGTAACATGTAATTATTAAAGTCAAACCTAGCCACAGACACAATTGGATTTTGCACCACGTAGCAAAATAAGAAAAATGCAAAAAATAAAAAATAAAAAATATGCAAGATCTTTAGGCACAGTGGGGAATGCCTGTAATCCCAGCTACTTTAGAGGCTGAGGCAAGAGGATTGCAAGTTCAAGGCCAGTCTGGACAACTTACTGAGACCTTGTCTCAGCATAAAAAATAAAACAAAGAGGGCTGGGATATAGCTCAGTGGTAAAGTACTCCTGGATTCAATCCCCAGTACAAAAGAGAAGAAATATACAAAACTAAATTGTTTACACTCATTGATGCGCCTCTAGGTCTGATTTTGAGACTTTCACAATGACCTGACATCGTAAGTTTCTCCACAGAACCTCATAACTGCAAAGAGTCTAGCCACACTGACCCAGCACTTCTGCAAATGTCACATTTTTGTCACCAATTTTGAGGCAGTCAAAGTCGGGGAGATCAAATGCGATTTTCTTAGAGTGACACAGTCTTTATTGACCTCTGTTCAGTCACGATCCTTCCGTCCGTACGTGCTCCCCCGTTTCAAAAGCTGGCAGGCCCTGTCGGTAATTAATTCCCTGCCACCAGGAAAGAACAACTCTCCACTTCCCATGGCTAACTCATCTTCTAATCAAACAGGAACGATGGTCAGGGTGTTAGGATAGTCACAGCAAGTGACTTTTGCAGTAACCGAATGTTTCTGCTTAACCTGGGGATAAGTTTATCTGCATTTTGTCTGGAGATGACAAAGGAGACAATCCCAAGGTAATCAGAGATTGTTGTTGATGCTCTTAAATACATAATAAGGATACTGAGTTGACTTTCCCAACTAAATACTAAGGGCATTGAATGCTCTAATGTGAAAGGAAATTTAAAAGCTCCTGGCAGTGAGCAGCCCGCAGGGCCCAGGCCGACGTGTTCTCATCAGCTGATATCTTCCATCAGAAAGCACTTCTGTGACCATGTCACCTTCCAGGAGCCCTTGCAAGACCCCAGGTTCGTGCCCCTCCTGTTTTATTTCTACTGCTATCACTTCTGAAATTACCTTTTACAGTTACCTACGTATTGCTGGTCTCCCGGACTGAAATGGAGCTTCTGTCCCCTTCCCTACTGTGTCCCCGCAGGTAGAGCAATGCCCAGCACACAAAGAACCCCAGGAATGGAGAGTTGGTTGCAAAAGAAACCTAAGTTCACCGGTGCATTCTGAGACAAAAATGATAAAGACCATAGCAAGAGGCAAGAGATCCGCACTAGCCCCTAGAGGAAGCTGAGTCCCAGAATCCAAAACTGCTGCCGAGGGTTAACCACTTAGTGGTTAACTTAGATCTCATTTGCTGCTGAAAAGAAAGAATAAAATAAGATCCGGAGAGATCACAAGCTAATCAAGAGACACAGGATTAAAATCATGGTTTTCTGACTTAATCCATTACCTTCATACATTCATGAATCTTTTAAGCATCAAAAAGCACAACATTTTCAGGAAAAGCAAAAACAAGGCTGGGGTATAGCTCAATGTTAGAACATTTGCCTAGCATGCATGACGCCCTGGGTTCCATCCCCAGTACCACACACACACACACACACACACACACACACACACACACAAATTTTTTTAAAAGTCAAAAGTGAATAAAAATAAATTTATGTAGGTTCAAGTATGCTTCAAATTAAAAGAGACAATATAAGACATCCAAACTGATAATTTCCTCTGAAAATTAGTGATTAAAAACGTAAAACCTGAAGGAAATCAAACCTGAAAGAATACCAGTAACTTTAAAGCGATGGTAAGCATTGGCCTTTGGTCTGAAGGTAATAAAAGCAGCATGGGTAATTTTCTAGTTGAACATTTTATGATATTCAACTAACTCCACTGGGGGGTGGGCATCAACTGATACGAAAGGAGGATGTGGAATCTACTGGCTTAATCACAAAATTCAGCTTTTCATTCTATATATTTTTCAAATCCAGTATAATTCTCTTCCCAATCCAATATAACAAGGTAATAATAATAAGACTCCAACAGCTATGAGAGAGGAATCTCAGCTCTAAGGTGTAGAAACAAGGATTACTCACTCGGTGAGCTTGTGTGGAAACCACGTAGGAATAACCCATAAGTTTAGCAGGAAGACTCTTCCCATCAACTTTTCTTTTAAAGTCAGAGGATTTTCAGTGTTTAACATTTTTTCTTTGAAGTATCACTTTTTTTTTTCTTTTGTATAGGGGATTGAACCCAGGGGCATTCTACCTCTGAGTTATACTCTAGCCCTATTTAATTTGTTTTTGAAACAGGGTCTCACTAAGTTCTGAGAGCCTGGCTAAGTTACTGAGGCTGGCTGCAAACCTGTCATCCTCCTGTCTCAGCCTCCCAAGTACAGGCCTGTGCCACCATACCCTGCCATCTTTTTTTCTTTTTTTTAAAAGTTGAATAATTTTTAAAAGTCAAACCCTCCAAAACTAGTGCAAGTTATGTTGGAAGACACTCGCATGGTGAACATGCCAATTCAAAGGAGCTCAAGTTTTATAACAAAGTTATAGAAATAAGAAGTTTAAATGAAACAATTTTTCTGTTATAGACTCAAGATCAAAATTCGACTCTAGGGGAAGGAGAATAGCAATGAAATCTATGAACGTATGTTCCGATGTGTCATATTTATCCTACATGGTTATATAGCATTCATTTGCTAGTAAAGGAAGGTATCAAGTATCTTGAAACGACTGCACCTTAGATAAGGACGAACACCAGCATCTCTTTTAAAAACATCACAATGGAATGCTGTCTGGCTCACAATCTTCTAATAACGTGTTAAAATACTATCTCGGCACACCAGGGAGGGTTTGGGTTCCGTGGGCGCGCCCCTCCCCCACCCTCCCCAGCCGCCGCTAGGGGTCAGTATGAAGACGCGGTTCCTCTGCAGTCGCCCGGACAAGCAGAGCTTGGCGGAAATCTTTCTTAGGAAAAACCCTAGGCGACAAAGCCGTCACTGCATCGCTTTGTCATTGAGTCCTGCCTGCGAATCGAGTCTAGAACAGAGTTTGCATCTCTCGAGGATGCTCTCGACGGCCAAGGTTGCTTTACTAAAAAGCATTCGAAGTAATAAGATGCCTTATTCTAAGTGAATCTGTGAGTATTGGCCAGGATGTCTGATCGAGGACTGGGTGTTAAAATTGTCTTTTCAAAGGGTGAGAATACACACATCCACCCATCCCAAAGGTGTGTGTCCAGTTCCTTCCTATCCCTGCCTGGGAAGGGATGGAGAGGGAGAAGTGAAACGTTTTGCCAACGTTAAGAGGTTTTTTTGTTTTGTTTTCCCCCCTTTAAATGATCGCCGTCACTCACTGTAGTACAGTCCTCATTCCACAATAAAATAGGGGCAGTTCTAAGGGCTAGTCATTGGTCTAACATTTACAAGTTAAGAGAAATAAAAAGAATGGCAAAAATAAGTATATGAGTACATTTCCTTCCTACTCGGTTTAATGGGGTGAGAAGTGGGGTGGGGGGAGGCTTTTGAAATTAACCCTCTGCATATTTGAGAGGCTAAGTGCTCACAACCGCACCCTCCCAACTGCAGTGACAGGTGGAGTTTGGTCACTGAATATGGCCTGCACTGGTTTTTCTCGAAGTGCTACACGAGGGTCTGACTTTCAAAATGCTATATAAAATTCCGAATGTGAATGCTTTTATATTTTCCTCTACAAATTCTATGTCTATTTTAGGCATGCTATGCCATGAATGATTCCAGGAGGCATTAAAATTAGCCAATGCTTTATTTCTATGGTAGTAAAGAGAATTCTTAATACCTGTGATACAAAATGACAGTTCATCCATATATGATGGAGACTTTCAAAGGTTCCCAGAGCACCCCGCCATGTGTTCATAGAATTTGGGGCCTTCCCTCTTCCTGGAGCCCCCGTGGGGTGGACTTCCTCCTCATCTCGGCCTTTCCTTTGTGCTGTCCTGGCCATGGTCACACAGTAGCAGGACAGTCCCTACAGAAGAGTTCTTTGTCTCTGGTATTGTGGAGGCTTGGCTGCACTGAGCAGTCAATTAATTTGTTTTAAGTAGCCATTATATATGCTACCAGGTAGAACTTTTTTGGGCCATTGCTGCTGCAGGAAGTCAAGGAGTACAAAAATTTAAAAAAAAAAAAAAAAAAACAAATAATAATAATAAAAAACATGGAAATGGAGATGAGAGTTTCTAAGATTTAGGGAAATCACCTCGTCCTTCCCTTCATGAAGATAGCACAGGATAAGTATGAAGGGAACTAGGGTTAAGGACATCACATTTATTCTGTGTAAACAGTGGGGTCTTACTGGAGATTTACAATAGCAAAATCAGTCTTTACATATCTCTGGGTTTTAAAATGATTGTAGTTATTTTATTTCTTTTCATCCATTTATTTTCTAAGATAATTGCACCTTTTAAAAAATATCTAACTCTTATGCTAGTTTTTTAATCTTGTCAGTTTACCAATGGCCATATTTAGTTATCTTTGGCAATGGGAAATGACAAACATTGAATCCTTTTTCATTCTTGGGATTATTTTAAAATCTAATTCTAATCGGATCCAACAGATGGCAGTGATGTTATAAATTAATATTCTCATTCTATGTGGGATTGACTTCTTTGAAGGGTTGTCAACTACAATCTCAGTATTCACGCAGAGTGTGCCATTTTGATATGATTAGAGAGTAAACGACATGAAATTCAGCTGAATATGTTTCCTGTTTCAAAAATTAAGTTTCTCCATCCCAAAAAAGTATGATGCACTGAGAATTATCAAATAGATTAGCAGTATACCAAGAAAAGATATGTGTCCAAATAAACTAAATGGATTACGTTTATATAAAATTCATGATTGCTTCTTGGTTTCCATTTTCTTCTCTTCCTTCCTTTATTTTTCCACTACTGGAGATTGAACTCAATTATTGAACACTACTGGAGATGAACTCAATGAGTTACATCCTCAGCCATTTTTATTTTGAGACAGGGTCTTGCTGAGTTGCCAACTGTCTTGCTAGGTTACTGAAACTGGCCTTGAACCTGTGATCTCCTGTGTCAGCCTCCCAAATACTGGGATTATACTCCTGGTGGGCCTCTTTGCCAAGGGGATTTTGGAACAGCGACTTGGAGGGATGAGGGAATGAGCCACAGGCTGTCTAAGGAAAAGCATTCCAGGCAAGAGGGTGGTAGTGCCAAAGTGCTAATGCTAAGTACCACTGGGAGTTGCATGGCTTTCCAGAAAAAATCTAATGGCCTATCATTATTATTATTATTATTATTATTATTATTATTATTATTATCTTCATCATTTTATTCTACAAAGTTAGTTTCTTTGTAAGTAAAGAGATTTGTATTTGTTAAAAATGTGTTAAACTGCCGGGCGTGGTGGCGCACGCTTGTAATCCCAGCATTTGGGAGGCTGAGACCGGAGGATCCGGGTTCGAGGCCAGCCTCAGCTACCTAGTGAGGCACTCTGAAACTTAGTGAGACTCGGTTTCAAAATAAAGAATAAAAAATAGGGCTGGGGGGTGTAGCTCAGAGGTAGAATGCCCCTGGGTTCAATCCCCAGTACCGCAAAAAAAAAAAAAAAAAAAAAAAAAAAAAAAAAAAAAAAAAAAAAAAAAAAAAAAAAAAAAAAAAAAATGTGTTAAACTATAATCTCATTGTTACATAACCCAAATGCCTGGGAACTTCACATATCCAGAAGACAGGCAGGAACTATGGGAGCCAAGAAAGGACTCTGAGAAGCCAAAATGTGGACTTAGAAAGAGATCCTCCTTTATCGCTTTTGTATAAAATTTGGTATAGCTCGTTGCCTGTTATCCAAGCTTTTAACTTACAGAAAGGAAGAGGTTGGAAGGGAACTTTGCCTGGGAGAAAATTAAAGACTCTGCCAACCAGATCAGTTGAAAATTAAAGCTGGCGGCCTGCCAGGAAAGGGTTAACAAATGCATCAAAGCCCCAAGGGAGGGTCCCTTGAGGGCGCTGAGTGACCTCCACGGACTGACCCGATCCCCAGGCTGGATGATCAGGCAGAGGGTGGGACAGAAGGAGTTTAGAATATGCTAATTCAAACTCCTTACAGATTTTTTTAAAAAGTGCTGTTAAATTGAAGAAGTAGATTTGAAAGTGTCTGGGCAACTTGAAGAGCTAGGGAGCTTCATCCACAGAGAAGACTAGATAGGAGAGACCCCTAGAACCCTGAATGTTCAATTACTTTATTTGGGTGGTGCTGGGGATTGAACCCTGGGGAACTCCACCTCTGAGCAACACCCCCAGCCCTTTTTTTTTTTTTTTTTTTTGAATCAGTGTCTTGCTAAGTTGCTGAGAGCCTTGCTAAGTTTCGGAGACTGGCCACGAACCTGTGATCCTCCTGTCTCAGCCTCCCAAGTACTGAGATTACAGGCATGTGCCACCATGCCCAGCCAAATTACTTTAAAGTTGAAAACCTTCCACAGAGGATCTGGATATTTATTTATCATTGCTGCTAAAATTGCTCATCATTGTGTGTGCCTACTTTATTACATGTGAACATGTTTTCTTGTGACAAACATGAATGAAAATCTGAAATCAGATACATATAATGACAAATCCATTTCTGGATAGAGCCTAAAGTTCTATTTTTATTGTATAATTACTTTAATAAAAAATTTGTCCATTTTACAAAAAGAGTCATCACAAAGAATATTTCTCCTTTCTCTGCCTGATTTTCTCTGATTTAGAAGATGTTCTCCTCACAACTTTCTGAGCCCAAGCCCATTCATAAAGAAAAGTATAAGCCACGGTATGTGTCTGTAACACACCAGTGATTGCTTAATTAGTGAAAGTCTAGAAGATGCTCCAAGTTCAAGAATTAGCAATTCACTTCAGGCACATTGCAATGTGAGTGGAAGACAGGCTACACTGTAATATGCCCAAGTACTTTTATTTTTCAATTAGGCTAGCAATGATCAGATAGCCAAACAGCTACCAAATGCACGCAGAGGACTTTAGCTCGGGGCTTTTGCCTTAGGACAGAAAAGCAATTAGAAGCCCCAAATGCAGCCACACCAGAAGCCAGGCCACAGTCTGTGCTAGAGGGACACACCCAGCCAGGCCAGTTCAGCGTGGGCAGTTTTCAAAGACGATCTCAGTGGGAACCATTTTCTATTGAAAATCACCAATCATCCTTGTTTCTGCTGTATTTGGCTTTAGTAATGATTACCTCAGAGGCTTGTTAGAAGGATCGACAACGTGGCTTACCTGTGTTCCCGCCTTTTGATCTGCCCTAGAATCTTTCCCAACACCAGTCTTCAGCATTTGGTACAAAAACATGTCAAATCTGACTCCTCCAAAACTTATTTTCCAGCATTTTTTTTAGCTCAAAAAGTCTAAAGTAAAAACTACCTATACCTCAAAGAACATTTGAAAGCCCCTCACAAATACAAACTAGGAAAAAAAAATTAAACATAGTAGGTTTAAGAAACTGCAATTAAAATTTTATAAAAATAATGGTAAATTACAAAAATAAAGTTGATTATAGTGAAGTTTTGACATTGCTTAGTCTTAACTGATCTTTATGTTGACAAAATGGAACTATGGAGTCATGCAAAAATCTGTGAAAGATAATGAAATTGAAAGTTTGAAGGCAGCCCCTTTTAGAACCACTTACCCTTCTATGATTTTATATAAAAGTGCAAAATGATATAATCTAGGCAAACTCATATCAAGTCAAAATGTCTGTATACTCTGGAAGCATATTAAAGTCTTTTAGATAATACATAAATCCAAATGCAGTAGAGATAGAATTGTTTTTGTGTTCCTAGGTTTTTTTGCAGTGGCATGAAATACTGGAAAAGTCACTGAATGTGCTATTGGAAACTGCTACTTTCTATTACTCAATATTCTAGAAATTTGTGTACTTTCATAGAGCTCACATCAAAAATTAGCTGATAAAGGAGCACACTTTCATTTCTATGCGTATGTGTTTTTGCTTTTTTAAATGAAGTTTTGTTAGATTTTTCATGAGGGTCTTATAAAATTCCATTAAGGTCTTCTAAAATATTTGTGTTGGGAATAGAGACAAGGGAAGAAAGATTAAGAAACAATAAACCCGGCCGGGCGTGGTGGCGCACGCTTGTAATCCCAGCATTTGAGAGGCTGAGACTGGAGGATCCGGTTTGCGGCCAGCCTCAGCTACCTAGTGAGGCACTCCGCAACTTAGTGAGACTCGGTTTCAAAATAAAGAATAAAAAATAGGGCTGGGGGTGTAGCTTGGAGGTAGAATGCCTCTGAGTTCAATCCCCAGTACCGCAAAAAAAAAAAAAAAAAAAGAAAGAAATAATAAACCAGGCGTGGTGGCGTGCTTGTGATCTCAGTACTTGGGAGCCTGAGACCAGAGGATCCGGGTTCTCAGCCAGCCTCAGCTACTTAGGCTTTCTGCAACTTAGTGAGACCCTGTTTCAAAATAAAGAAAAAAAAAATAGGACTGGGGGTGTAGCTTGGAGGTAGCTCCCCAGTACCACAAAAAAAAAAAAAAAGTAAGTATATGATGGAAGAAGAGAATACATTTCTAGTCAGGAAAAGGCAACTTTAGCCACAATGTTACAAAACAATTGTAAGTGACAGGTAATACATACCAAATGAGATGAAGAAAGGGCAAATGCTTTTATTTATTACAGTTGCCTTCAAGAAACTTCTTGTTTTATAAGGCAATGTTATCTTCTGTAAAGAACACACTTCAGAGACCAGCAGACTTGGACTGAATCTCCAGCTCAGCTATTTAGTAACTGTGCACTCAGGAAAACTAGCTGAGCTTCCGGAGTTCATTTCCTCATTTGTTGATGGGTTATTTTGATGATTACTTATTAAAAGAATATAAATCACATAACACAGTGCTTGTAATACGGAAGCGTATTCTTCTCCTCCAAACTTTTTTTTTCTTTTACTGCATTTGCCTATACGATGTTGCTCTTCATTGACTTTTTAGAATGTTTCTATATTTCTCTTATACTTACATCCTTTCAAAACTGCTCTTTTAAATTTTCCTAGATTTATCCAATGTGGTCTCTGTTATTTTCAGCATGATCCAGTTTTACTTTCACTAGAAGCTTCTACAAGAGTTAGCCTTTTGCCTGAACCAATTTGCCTACACTTTTTCTTAGCAAACTCAGGAACAGTCAAGATTTTGTAATATCTTTAGAAAACAGGTCAATCTGATGATTCTATTTTCATAAGGAATCCCGAAGAATAACCCAAGATAAACTATCTGGAAAAAAATATATAACTCTCTTCGAAGTCCCCGTTAGAGGCAGGGCACCCTCCAGGAGTCGGGTTCGGGGGTCCACACTTACTTTGCATTGGCCGGGTTGCAGGTGGTCAGGTTTGCCAGGGCCAGGGCTGCGGCCTCCCTGACCTCGTCATTGTCACTTTTGAGCAGCTGGACCAACTGCGGGATCCCTACAGATACAGAAAGGTAAAAAATGTGACTTTGGGAAATGTCTGGCCACATTGCAGCATGCGAACCTAAAAATGCCCAAGCTGCGAGCTTCCGGTTTGCTTACCCTGAGTGTTGAAGAAGTCTTTACTGCCCAAATGCTCAGACATTGCGGAAATGGCTTGGGAAGCGGCAATTTTAGTTCCGTCACTTTCAGAACCCAGAAGGGTTACCAGACACTTTTCGACCTCTTGTTCGTGGAAAAGTTTCCTATTTTCAGCTTTTGTAAACCAGAGACAAAGAGAGACACAGAGAGACAGAGAGAGAGAGAGAAAGAGAGAGAGAGAGAGAGAGAGAGAGAGAGACCCTCACTTAGAATTTGGTTGCAAAAACTGCAAGTATTACTACTTACCCAACTGAAGTCTGATAGGAATACAAACCAATAGCTATTTTAGTGTCAAATGTTAGACAAAATATAGACCTATTTAACCTTTAGAACACAGCAATAAAGCAAAATGAACCATGGCTGTTGCATTTTTCTCATTTCCCTAAATAATGTGTATCGATACTTTGGCAAAGAAAATTCTAGAATAAGAGGCAAGTTTCCAGAATTTCCTAGACACTTATTTTTATTGACTTATTTTTTGATACTGGGGATTGAGCCCAGGGGCTACACTCCCAGAGCTCCCTCTCCTTTATTTTATCTTATTTCATTCATTTTGAAACAGTGTCTCACTAAGTTGCTGAGGCTGGCTTTGAACCAGCAATTACTTAACACCAATTGTGGGCTGACACAGCGCTCATTGTTCACACAGGCTGTCTCCCCACTAAGGACAGAAGCCTGTTTGTTGGAGGATTATTTTAAATACAAAACCCAATTTTTGAAGAATGCCGACAATGTACAAACTGTGGGCTGGACGGTCAGGTCATCAGAGGAGCAGAGGAGAGAGGAAAGTACGACCCTGGGTCTTAAAGAGCTTGCAGTCTTCTATCAAAAGCCACAGTCGCCTGTGTTTCAGATTCCAACACATGCATAAGTAACAACAATTAAAATTAGTCTTAATTGATCTATTACCACAAACAGAATCTAAACATATGTTAGAATAGTTCTCTATTTGAAACTATGTGCATATCATGGTACTCATCCCACTAGAACACTCGATTTGAAACCAAGGTGTTCTGTGTTTGAGGCCCCGGGGTCACACCCAGACCTGCCCGTGTGCTGGAAAGTGAGGTACCACTGAGTCTGCATCGCCAGTGTGAAAATGAAGCATTTTTAATGTTCCTTTGTTCCCTAAACATTCTGTTCTTTTGAATTTGTTTGATTTCTTAAATAAATGACAACCTCATTACTATAATAAAATAAATTTGCATTAAACTAAATTAGGATATTAAAACCTAATTTAGTTTTGTTCTGTTTTGTGTTTTGTTCTGTTTTTGTTTTGTGTTTTGTTCTGTTTTTAAAAAACCATATCTTAGTTCATTCTAAATAAGTTGCCTTCTTTTAACCTTTTAGGTGTATATTAGAAAAAATATATTATACCAAACTCAGTTTTAATGTCATAAAGAGGTACCAGAGTTTAGTGTGAAAAGAAACCAATTACATATAATTTCTTGCTAAATTACTTTCAGTTACTTCAAAAAATTTTGTCACAAATTTGATTCTCCACTAATGACCTTTGTAAAGTTTTTAAAATTAAAGTTTATAAAGTCAAATTTCATGATTAAAATAGAAGAATGTGTAGATGTAGGTTCTTGGGATATTAATATATGAGAAGAATATTCTGTTAGAATGATAACCTCTACCAAAAAGGCTCGTGCTGATTTATATTACAGTCGCTACATGCGGAATTCATTCATTGCTTATACATATTTTAATTAACTTATTTTATTTCAGAAATAAACGGTTACCGTTTGCATTTTAAAGTTAAGATATGATTTCTTCCTTCTTTTAATAATAAAAAAAAGCATCCCTTTTCATAGAAGCAGTCTAACAGTCAGATGGTGCCCTATTTGCAAATACTTCAGGCCTTCGTTCATCTGATACCCAGATGTGTACCCGGGATCTGGCCCTCGCTGGCACGGGCTAAGTTACTAATGCTCCTGCTCATTTGTCTTAAGCCAACCACCAACCGTGTCCTGTAATCCTATCACTCTAATCCCTCGCCCCTTTCATTCCATGTTAGTATTCAGGCAGGTCAGAACTGTGCTTCATAAAAACGCTGCAGTTAATACTTAAATCTCAAATATGTGGCTCCTAAATGTTCTAAAGCACATGTAGTCCTTGTTAGTTTTCACTTAAAAAATCTGAATTTTTTTTCAGATTGACCTAAAATGCTTAGTTTTATCTTTAAGACTTTCTTGATGGCTCTAAGTCAAATTTCCTAAATAGAACCTTCTTAGCACCGACTCTATCAAGAAAATTGGCCAAAATATGGTATTAATTAATTTGAAAAGACTGACTTTGGAGTAGGTAATTGTTGCATTCAAGAAAACAGTGTATATGCAATTATTGGAAAGATTTTTAAAAATAATTTAAACAACTACTGTGGGCAATTAGTTTCTCAATCCTGCTGGGAGTGTACTTAAAATCCAGCAGTGTTCACCAAACCTCAAAAGTGCTGACTGCAGCGCGTCTATAATAGATTTAAAAGATGAATTAACATATTAACCAAGTACTTTCATGGAGTTCCTACGCCAAGAAGTAAAATATTTGTGGTTTAATTATGTATATAATAAAGATGGTAGGGAAGTTATGCCATTAGTAATGTCCTTTAAAAATAACACTTGCTCGGTGTCACAAAAATAAAAAGCATGAGGTTTTTCTGCTAAAAATAAGTCTGCATGCAATGATGCTCCTCTTTGCCTCTGCCCAGAGTACCTATTGTACCACCTCTTGCTCCTGCAGAGATGTTAATGCCAGTTCATAAACCTCGTGGCAACGTGGTAATTAACACCTTCCTCCTACTGGTGTCAGGTCAAAGGCACACTGACTTGGGCTTTTCGCAGCGGGGAACGCGTGTTAAAACTCTACTCCACAAACAAAGCTCATAGAATGCACGCTACACAGCTGTGTGTCCAACTGTGTTCTCAACATACGATGATGATGCATGACCTTGTCTGCAAAAAAAAAAAAAAAAATTCTCATAATGATGGAAAGTTAGAACTTTATAAATTGCCAGGCATGGCGGCACATGCCTAAATCTCAGTTAAGTGGAAGGCTGAGGCAGGAGGATCGCAGGTTTGAAGATAACCTCAGCAAGTAGTGAGATTTTCATTAACCTAGTGAGACCTTATTTCAAAATAAAAATAAAATCGGGCTGGGGGTATAGCTCAGAAGTAGAATGTTCAATCTCCAGTACCCCCCCCCAAAAAAAAATTAGTGCTAAAAATTATAAATTTAGCTTTTACTAACAGTATAAGGAGTAAAATTTGTTCAAACCTACTTATGAATGGAATTTTCTAACTGGGGAAAATTTATTTTTATGATTTTTTTTTTTGGTACTGGGGATTGAACTTAGAGGTGCTCTAGCATTGAGTTGTACTCCCAGCCCTTTTTCTTTTGAAACAGGGTCTCACTAAGTTGCAAAGCCTGGCCTCCAACCTGTGATTCTTCTATCTCAGCCTCCCGAGTCCTGTAATTTCAGGTGTGTGCCACCATGCCTGGCTCTCTTCATGAAGAGAATAATCAGCAAAAGGGGAAGATGCCAGTCCATCCTCCTGCACTGCACGAGGGATGTTGATTCTGCCTGGTACTGACTGAGTTCTAGTCAGAAACAGGTCGTTCTGCTCACAGATACTATGGTTAAGGCAAGAAGCTCAACTGCAACCATTTTCTCAAAGCCCCAATCTTGCAATCAGAAGAGGGCCTATCCTTAAGGATTTCTTGGAATGTATGGAAAGAGAAAGCTTGAGTTTTTATGGAATCAAGCTTTCAGATCTCCTAAGTGATGATAAAACTAAACTATCCAGGCGCCCACTGAATTCAAGGACTCACTTGACGTACTTTTCCAGTGTTTATTCCATCACCAAAGGTGGAATTGACTTAGGAAAGGAGACTGTGCCAGAAAAGATGCGAGGAAGGGTACCAGTCGAATAAGTTGAATTATAAAAATGTAAGCTCTGGGGCTGGGGCTCATTGATAAGGCACTTGCCTGGTATGTTCAAGGCCCTGAGTTCAATCCCCAGCACCATGGGGAGAAAAGCTTTTACAGTAGTAGAGGAAACCTGCGAGACTGTACAGTCGGACAGATGGGTAGCTGGCTTAGTGACATCGCAGTGGATGGGAACCTCTCCAGCTGGAAATGGAGGTTCTCTAAGCAATGGAAGTTCACTCGTATGCTGTGCTTGCCGTTCCACAGTAGTAGGGTCAGATTACTTGGTTCAAGCACAGGTTTTTCCTTTAATTTATCACGTAGGGATAGAAGACGGACTGGCATGAGGAGGCTGGGGGACTATAGGAGGTTAAATCATACAAAAGTACATATCTTAATTTCTCAGGACCAGAAAGAGAAAGCAGTTATTATATTGACATCTTGAATGGTGTCAATGGAACTAGGAAGTCTGACTTTCTATCTAAATCCATGAAGAACATGGATACTGTTACCGAATCCCAGTTCCTGGCCCAATTTGCCAAATCAAACAATTGGGATAAGCCTTTGGGAAGAAGGAAAAAGAAATTTATTGACTTGCTAGCAAACCGGAGAAACCATTGAACTTACGCATTCAGGAATAAGCCCTGGATTCTCCCCAAACGAGGGAATCAAGTCTCCTAAGAGTTAGCACTCTGGGGTCATGACGGTGTCTTGTCAAAGGGACGTATTTCTCACATAAGTCTTCCTTGAGCCAGTTCTTACTCAGATTCACAGGTGCTGGGTCCCCTTCCATCAGTAAATGGATACAAATATGTTATTTGATAACAAGGAGTGAAAGAAAGGGGAGGACAATGAAGGGAAGATGTCCAAAGCAGGATTTCCAAAATCAGAATCAGACTCAGGACCTAAACCAGAGCCAAAGAGCACAAAATGATGCACGAGTTATATACTCCAGAACACAATGGGGTGTCTGAGCAAGAACAAACTGGTAACCAGTGGCTGCTGATTACAGAAATGGCAGAATCTCCAGTGCTGCTGGAGGTTATCTGACCTTGCCCTGTGTATCCAGTCTGAGCTGAATCCATGAATCCAGAAGACAGACATGGACTTTAGGCCATCCGTGAACCCACTCAAACCACATGCAGATTATGTGCACACGCAAAGCTGGGGGAAGGCTATTCTTTGACCAGATTCTCAAAGAAATTCCAGACTCCTCAAAAGTTGAGTTTGGGCCCCGTTAGTTGGATGTACTTGGAAGCTGTCAGAAATACAGGGAGAAATTCAGAAGACATGTCAGAATTAGAAACAGATTTGCAATTTGTAAGCAAATAAGGAGCCGAAACATGACTCATAAGTGAGATTGCGCAGGAAGATTTAAAAAGGAATAAGATGAGACAGGAAGACATTATCAACACTGAAATGATAGACAGAAAAGAGGAAGCTGGCAAAGGTAAAGGGGTGGTCTCAAAGTTGATTAGGAGAAGAGTCAGGAGAGAGGGGGGAGGTATTGGAATCAAGGGACAAAAGTTTCAAGGAGGAGGGGACGATCAACAGTGGATACCACACAGAAATCAAGTTTAAAAAATCCTGAAGAATATATATATTCAGGATTATTTATATATTTACATAAATATATAAATGTATATATATAGGCTCAAGGAAGACTTAAATGTGAATAATATATTATCCTGAGAATATATGTATATATTCTCTTATGTATATGATTTAGAGTTAGGAGGTCAATGTCATTCTACAAGGACCATTTCGGAAACAGAATTCACATGTAGTGAGTTAAGTGACGGAGATGAGCTGGAGGTGGAATTATTTGAAGAGTTTAAGAAAAGGAGAAAAAGAAGAAGATGGGTCAAGGGCAAGAGAAGGGTGTAGATCACCCCTGGTCAACAATCATGGCCTCTCAGGATATTCCAAACTTCTCTCAACTTCCTCCTGTAACCTCGTGGGATCAGGAGACTATAGAATACTGGCGTGGTGGTGCTACATTAGAGGAAAGTCCTCTCGTCATCTGAAACTGGACCTTCAGGATTCCACTGGTGTCTTAGCTGATGGGAAAGGGGCAGAGGCACCCATAAGCCTTGTCTGTTTGTTAACACCGGGCCTAGGCACAGCACCCTGAATCTCAGGGTGAACATAGAAAACTGAAATTGTACCTATTAACTGCTTAATAGGTATGGAAGAAAGAGAACAGAGATGGCCTGAAAACCACAATTATTTCTGAAGGAAAAAATATGAAACATGGCAAAATAACAATAAAAAGTACAATAGAAAAAAAGAGAGCTTCTTGAGTTGGGGGGAAAACCCCAAAAGGCTTTGTTGCATAGTAGACAGCAGGGAGAGGGACTCTGCGTATACACAAAGCAGTAAAAGTTGAGCTGTCTCAGACTAGGACTCCGTGAAAACAAGAGTCAAAGGTAATCGAAGAGAAGGTATTATAAGGCAAGAATTCCAAACCCAGCTAAACTGTCACATTTGTTTGAAGGTAACAAGTGCATTCCCAGGTAAGAATTCAAAAACACTCTGCTCTTGAATATCCCTCCCCCCAATTTTTAAGTGAAAAATACATTGTGGTCAATTTGATAAATGAGTTGGAAGTAAAATCTTAAGAATAGTGAGGCTTTATCATGAAGATTTGACAATGTACACTAAAATAGATTTAATTAGTATATAAATCTAAATGGTAAATGTGGAAAAAGTTGAATATAATGACAAAGTAATTCTTAAAAAAAGGTTTATTTATTTTGGAGAGGGGAATCTTAACTCCCTCTTAAATTTGCAAACATCAGAAAAGGAAAAAGTTAGCTGGGCGTGGTGGCACACGCTTGTAATCCCAGCATTTGGGAGGCTGAGACTGGAGGATTCGGGTTCGCAGCCAGCCTCAGCTACCTAGTGAGGCACTCCACAACTTAGTGAGACCCTGTTTCAAAATAAAAGAAAAAAAATAGGGCTGGGGGTGTAGCTCAGAGGTAGAATGCCCCTGGGTTCAATCCCCAGTACCAAAAAAGGAAAAAGGAAAAAGTTGTGAAAGCAAAATTGCTGAATGTCATATATAACTACAGTAACTATCTTTAAAATAACTAAAAAAATTAAATCTGTAAAAAGATAGGAAATCAAAAAGCATAAAACATGTCAGAAATAAGATTAAATATAGTAGTTGTAAAAATAAATCCCACCCTATTTCTTTACGTCTCCTTTGGCAACAGTGAAGTTTCCCCAGTATTCTAACCTGTGAAGTCCCCACCATTTCCACTTGTTTCCCAAATCCTAGCTATACTTCTGAAAGTAGCCCCTTCATTTGTCTCTATTTCAAACTCTTATCTGGAGTTTACAGAACTTTTTTTCTGCCCAGACCATCTTTTATATCACATGGTCATCTTAATATCAAATTAGAATTTGAAGCTAAGGGGCAATAACTGAGATTTTTAAAAACACAATCAGTAGTGGATGTAAAACAATATCAAGTAAAGCAAAGTTACTTTAAGTTACAAGAGAAAATCGACAGAAATCATTTAGTGGGAAGCTTCTAACATAACAACCCTTCATCTGTGATGGATCAAGTCGATAAAATAATAAACAAGGACAAAAAGAACTGTCCAGTATAATTTATAAAGGTGAGCTAAAGATAAATATAAAACCCTGTGTTCTAGAGGCAGCACATCTGTTTGCCTATTCAACAAATATGAATTCACTTATCACGCTCGTTGTTTATCTTTATCTTCTGGAACATGCCTTGCACACAGCATGCATACAGTAAATATTTATTAACTTGCAGAGTATATCTTTTCAAGATTTAATAGACTGCTTGTGCATATTGGTCATATTCCAGGCCTCAAAGAAAAGGCAAGTTTCAAAGAAATGCCAGTTTCAAAGCAAGGTTTGCATTTTTTAAAACTAAAAATAATAACAATGCTCGAATTTCAAAAGAAAGGCCTTCAGCCCTGGGTTTGGACTGAAAGAGGGGCCCTGGCACTCACTGTAGGTCTTTTCCCTCAATGAGCTGGTCCAATATGCTGATAGAGTTAAGAGATGGGCCCAAATGCTTGCTTCTTAAGACTGATAGGACATAACCACAAAACATGTTTATATTACATAAAATCGTGGTGCCTATTTTTTTTTCTTTTTTTCAGTAGTAGGGCTCCAAGCTTGGAGAATTCTACCCCTGAGCTACACCTCCAGCCCTATTTTGTTTTTTATTTTGAAACCAGGTCTCACTTAAGTTACTGCATCTTGGCCTTGAAGCTGCACTCCTCCTGTCTCAGCCTCCCATTCACCAGGATTACAAGTGTATGCCACCAGGCCTGGTTTGTGGTGCCTATTTTAAAAATACTGTCTGTGTTGGGGATGGTGGTGCATGCCTGTAATTCCAGTGCTTGGGAGGCTGAGATGGGAGGTTTGCAGGTTCGAAACCAGCCTCAGCAATTTAGTGAGGCTCTTAGCAACTTAGTGAGATCCCGTTTCAAAACAAAAACTAAATGAAATAGGGCTGGGGGTACAGCTCAGGATGCCCCTGGGTTCAATCCTTAATAACACACACACACACACACACACACACACACACACACACACACAAACACTATCTATAATACTTATCAATACACTTCAACAAACAAGCGAAAGTCCTGAAGAGGTAAGAGAACGATCACAGAGCCGCCTGAGAGCATGGTATTCAGGGAGAGACTAAGCAAGGCAAAGACCCTTGGATCTGGGAAATTATGACTGACAGGAGCGGGATGTAGTCACGGATGTGGTAGCTACAGATTTAATCATTAGGTTCTAAAATAAAAGACTGAGATGACACGATTCAAAACTGGAATGTAGTTATTTTAGAACTAACATAAGGAAGTCGAATCAGAAGATACTAAGTGCCAGGAAGGATTTAAAACTATCTGCTTGAATTATTTTGTGTTACAAATAGAAAATGGATTTCAATAAATGATGCTAGGAAAATTGGATATCTACATGCAAAAAATGGAGTTGGACACTTCACTTATGCCACATAGAAAATTTAACTTGGTATCGATCAATGACCAAAATATAGGAGCTTAAACTATAAAACTTTTAGAATAGGAGAAAACCTTTATGATATTGGGTTTGGTAATGTGTTCTTGAGTAGGATGTCAAAAGCACAGGCAACAAAAGAAAAATAAATTTGACTATTTCAAAATGAATAACTTACATGCCTCGAAAGATAGTCTACAGAGTGAAAAGGTAACCCATAGAATGGGAGCAAATATTTGCCAACTATATAGTATATAAAGAATTCCTCCAACACTATAACAAAAAACCAAACAAGCCAAATACAAAATGGCCAGAATTGGGCATGGTGTCACAACCCTGTAATCCCAGTGATTGGGAGACTGAATTAGGAGAATCACAGGTTTGAGACCAGCCTCAGCAACTTAGTGAGACTCTCAACAACCTAGCAAGATCCTCTTTCAAAAGAAGTAATAAAAAGGGATGGGGTGTAGCTCAGAGGTAAAATTCCCCTGGGTTTAATCCTAAGTACCACAAAAAAAAAACAAAAAACCACAACAAAGCAAAACAAAAAATGGACAAAGGATTTGAATAGACACTTCTCTAAAGAAGAGATACAAGAGGCCAATAAATGGACAAAAGATCTTCATCACTAATCATTAGGGAAATGCAAGTCAAAACCACAATGAGATACTACCTATCCAACTAGGTATGAAATGGTGGTATCACAAAACAGAAAGCGACAAATATTGGTCAGGATGGGGAGAAATTGAAATCTTTATGAATTGTCCAAGCACCAAAAAATGATGCAGTTGCTATGGAAACAATATGGTGGTTCCTCAAAAGACTTAAAAATAGAATTACCATATGATTGAGCAATTCCACTTCCAGGTGTGTACTCCTCAAAATTGAAAAAGATACTCAAAGAAACATTTGTATGTCCGTGTTCATAGAAGTATTATTCACAATAGCCCCAAGGCAAAAGCAAGTCACTATCAGTGGTCACATGGATAAACAAAATGTGGTATATACATACAATGGAATATTATTCAGCCTAAAAAAGCAAAGAATTTCTGACTCAGGTTACAGCCTGGCTGAATGTTGAAGGCATGCTAAGGGCTCTACAGTCACAAAAGTACAAATGCTGTGATTCCACACACATGAAGTAGTCAAATTTACGGGGTCAGAGTAGAACGGTGATCACAAGGGTGCCCACGTGAGGAGTCACTGTTTCATGGACATCGAATTTTGTTTTGTTCTGTGAATGGATGGTAGCACAAACATGTGAATGTATTTAATGCAGCTTGCTATACATTTAAAGTGGTTGCAATGGTAAATTTTATATTATGAAAATGTTACCACAATATTTAAAAAGGAAGAATGGAACTCTTTTCCACTTCCTCCAATAAGTACGCCTGGTATTTCTCCTTTCTGGAGTGGCATTTTACTCCCGCTGGTCCACACCGATGCCTGGCCTCATTCTCAGCGTTGTCTTTGCCCTCCCTCAAGTCCACAAGTACTTATGGACGCCTCATAGTGTGCCAAGAACTGTGTGTGGGTTCCCCTTGCACAATACCAACTCCACACTATGTAGAAGCATGCACTGTGGTTGCCTGTTTACTTCCTTGTTCTGGGTTTATCAACAGAAAGTGGGGACTTAAAAAAAAAAATCATGAATGGCCTTATGTGGAGGCTGAGACAGGAGAATTGAAGGTTCAAGGCCAGCCTCAGGAACATTATGAGGTCCTTAGCAATTTAGAAAAACCCTGTTTCAAAATAAAATAGAGCTGGGGGTATAGCTCAGAGGTAGAATGCCCCTGGGTTTAATCCCTAGTCCAAAACAAAACGAAAAGAATTCGTGAATAAATGAACGTACAGTTTTTCCCAGGGTCATGTAGCCAGGTCATTGCAGGGTCAGCGGGACCTGGAACTCTCTGTCCAGTGCTCCTGCCCTGATGGGTAGACAAGGAGCCCACCACCTCACGTGGAACTGGAACAGAGTGACCCAGCCACACCAAGCCACCGAGAAGCTGAGATGTGCCACAATTTTAGGTTTGACATTTTCTGTGTCTTCCTATTATACCTTTCTTTAGGTCTCAATTAGCTAAGAGTCCTGGAATAGAAGACAAACAGAACTGACCAGCTATGAGAATGTCCAAGCTCCATCGAGAGAACAGGAATAGACCAACTTTTGCCAATAGTAGAAACCTTAACTTCCCACCTGTCTCTAGATTTGGTGTGATAATGTAACTCTGCGAGGCCCCTCAGCGTTGACTGAGCAGTAGACTGTGGAATTCTGCTTACCTGCCGCCTTGAAGCAATCCAGTGTGGGCTGGAAGAAATGTTTTCCACAATCTACACATGTAGAGATGTGCGTATATATTTCTTTGGAGTATAAGTCACTTAAAATAGTCAAGCTGTCATCATTTATAAGAGTAGTGATGCAGAAGGGGAAAAACAAAATCCCATCTTTTATTAAACAAAATACTCCAAATATTCATAAATTAAAACTATAATTTCATCTTCAGTGCCTGGGATGTAATTAATCTCTCATATTTTACAGATTTATGTCAACATAGCTTGTCATGGAAATGAAAACTGTATTATGGATATAGTATGAACATAATATTTTTCACAGCTATATAACATGGCATTCTTAGACTACAATTGAAACTTGAAATTACCTTATGGATGTCATTCTGAATGTGGATTTCTCAAAACAATATTTTCAAGATCATAAATAATGCATACAATCTATATAATTCCAAATTAAAGAGAAATAAAGACTTAAAGCTTAATTTAGAAAGGAATTGTTTTTAAGAAAAAAATAGGATTCTAATTAAATCATAGTTTATTGCATTCCCTGATAAAGCAATCTCGACTTGAACTCATTGTCAATTAGATGAGTTTTGGCCTTAAGGAATAAGTATAGTGCTCTTCTCCAATTGTTATGTAAAGAAAGCAAATACTCTAGTGTTTTGTTAGTACTAATCAAAATTAAGAATTTAAGAGGAAAGACGTATGATTTGTTTATATAAGATGAGACATACAATCATAAGCTGCTTTTGTAATCGCTTTGGCCGCATTCTTCTGAATGTCAGGAATTGTAGAGTTTTCGGCAAATAATAGGAGCTTTTTAAGCCCTCCTGTCTGCTGAATTAGCGCCATAGACTCCATATCTTCAAGGCAATTGGCTATCACTGCAAGTGCTTCTATGTGAAGGTCATTTAGTTCCTAACAGTAAAAGCAAACACAACTTCAGAGGGTTGCATGAAAAGAAATTTACTCTTTCCACATGTCATAAGAGAAACTGAGGTGAGAACAATGTAATTTTTGTTGTGACAGAGGAAACAGGAGTTCAGCTTAGCAGAGTAACATCACTGTCCCTAACCATTTGCCTCCTCTGTCCTTAGTTCCCTTACTCCAAAGGGTTTTATGGAATAAAAATTATGCTATGAAGAAAACTTCCAGTGATGGTAGCCAAGTGTACTTGGGAAGCTGAGGACTGCAGGTTTGAGAACAGCCTCAGCAACATAGTGAGACTTTCAGCAGCCTTAAAAAACAAACAACAAAACAAACAAACAAAAAAACTAGGGGGTGTAGCTCAGAGGTAGAATGCCCTTGGGTTCACCTTGGGTTCATTCCCCAGTATCACATCTCTCTCTCTCTCTCTCGCTCTCTCTCTCTCTCTCTCTGTGAAGTTGTCCATACAACCTTTCACCAAAAACAATTTTAAAATCTGATGAAAAAAATATTAATTTGCAGTGCTGGTGATTGAACTCCGGGCCTTGCATATGCGGAGAAGCTGTCTTCTGAGTATCAGACAGAAGCTGGAGGAAGACATGTTCCTTAAGCTATAGAACCAGTAGAGGAAGCAGTGTGAGTCTGGGGCTCTTTTTGCCAGGGAATCTCCCAAATCCCCGAAGCAGTGAGAAACTGCAGCTTTACCCAACGAGTTGGAAATTTCTGGAAGAAATTCTGAAAGCAGCAGAAGCAGAGCTTCTGAGCCGGGAACTCGCTCCTCTGCAAACAAGTGCTGCATGGTCCGAGCTCCTGGAGGTCACTGTGGTCCTACCACACCCCCACTGCCCCAAAGCAGTGTTAAAAGGCTAGGACGGTCCTTTGAAGACTCAGTTACCGAGGGAGCCGGTGGTGCTACTTGCAGGGCTGGGTCAGGGTCTGTGTGTGCTCTCCATCAGTGATTTTCACGTCGGCCATTTCTCCCATAGGTAGATTCACAGGTCCAGGGGTCGGGGGTGGAGATGGGAGAGGCACCTCGCAGGATTACCCCAATGACTCACCAGAAAGAGTTTAGCTTCCTGCTCCTGCAGCAGCTTTATGCTCTGCTGACCTAGAGATCTTCATACCCAAGGGAGGGGCCTTCCACCCAGACTCACAACAGTGATTCCATTAGATTGGCAGTTAAGGCTCCCCGTGCCTCTGAGTCAACAAAGAGTGACTAATGCAAGATGAAACTGGACAGCTACTCCACAATGGAAGACGGGAAGATGATGTCTGGAAAACTAGAGATCTCTTAGCATGATCTCTTAGTATGACCATGTCCTGTGACTAAAGTCAATGGAACTCCACAATGACCCAATCCGAGCAGGACTACTAATCACCTGGACGCTTCAGAGATGAACGGTGGGGTCGCCCCACAAGCAAAGAGCTATGATTATTGGAGTATTTGCTGTGTAGGCAGAAGATGAAGGTGGCTGTGAGTATCAACTATGACCACGTGACCAGTTATAAAAAAAAAAAAAAAGACTGGGATTAGCTTGAGTTTTCTCATTTTGTTATAGATACACCTATGAGTACATGTGTATATATGTGTGTTCATGTATATATGTATGTATTTTAACATACATCTTTGTTTTTCTCTTACTTTGTTATAATAATATGAGCTGGGTTAACTTAATACTATTTAATGTAATAATATTAAAAATAGTATTTGAGCTGAGTGTGGTGGCACACTCCTGTAATCCCAGTACTTGAGAGACTGAGACAGAGGATTGCAGGTTCAAGGTTAGCTTCAGCTACTTAGTGAGACCCTGTTTCAAAACAAAATATAAAATAGGTCTAGGGTTAAAGCTCCCTCTAGGTTCAACCTCTATTACCAAAAAATAAAAAATATAGTATTTAAATTCTGTTAACTTTATATCATAGTATTTAAGTTCCTGGATCCCAAGAAGAAACTTATCCTTGGGGAAAAACTTCACCCAAGGACTATATATCTTCTTCTGGGAGAGGTTGATATATTTTGGTTGGACACAGGATAGTTGTATCATGCCAGGTGGATTATGACTTTGTCTTTATTTGAAGATTAAGTGTGATTTAAGGAGATATACATGGGTACCAAACTGGCAAAGTGTAGACTTATGGTTAATTTTTATGTATCAATTTGGTTAGGCTGCAGTAGTCATATATTTGGTCAAACATTACTCTAGATGTTTCTGTAAAGACATTGACTAGATATGGTTAATATTTAAATTAGTAGACTTTGAGTAAGGCAGATTACTTTCCATAATGTGGGTGGGACTCAACAAATCAACGATCTTAATAGAAAAACACCGACCTCGCTTGAGATGGGGGAAATTCTGCTGGAAGATTGCCTTTGGACCTGCACTCATTGCTTCCCTAGGTCTCCACAGTGCCTGATCCTGCTGATTTGGGGCTTGCCAAGCTTCCACAGTTGAATGGGCCAATTTCTTAATCTTTTTTGTTCTGTGTCTCTGGAGAACCCTAATACAGGATGTTATCCAAACTCTGAATATAAACTCTGCCCAGACCTCAGATTGGCCATTAAACTCTATATGCATGAAGGAGATCCAGGGATGCTGGCTACTATAAACAAGCAGGGACTAGAAAGAAATGTATATTATCCTTGAAAGAGGGACCCATGGTAGGTGACACTTGTTAATTTACTTCTTTTCAAGTGGAGCACACTCCTCAATCCATGTGCAACTCAGCAGGCAGAAAGCTGACTCGTTGCTGGTTTAAGACACCAGAGGTCAACATTCCAAGGCTCATGAGGAGCTACACATTTAAAGGAGAACAGAAGCAAGGAGAACACCAAGAACAACGAGCCCCCAAAGCTAGGCTAAGATCCTTCCCACCTTCATGCTGACGAGCAAACCACAGAAGCCCTGGGGAGATCCCGAGGGGGTCAGGTTAAGAACAGCAGCAGCTGGAAACTGCTAGAACTGAGCAGAGATACCAGCCGTACAACACAACACAAGAGGGACAGAGTGTGCAGCTACCTGCCTATGAGAACAGAGTAC
>PVLC010019242.1:0-31065 GCA_004027655.1 Graphiurus murinus | reverse complement strand
GCTTGATAGAGGACTAATATCCAGGATATACAGAGAAGTCAAGAAACTCACAGCTAAGAAAATGAATAATCCAATCAAAAATGGGCAAATGATCTAAATAGACACTTCACAAAAGGAGAAATACAAATGGCCAATAAATGTATGAGATGTTCAACATCATTAGTAATCAGAGAGATGCAAATCAAAACTACCTTGAGATGTCACCTAAACCCAATCAGAATGCCAATCATCAAGAACACAAACAACAAATCCTGGTGAGGGTGTGGAGAAGTGGGAACCCTAATACATTTCTGGTGGGATTGCAAATTAGTGCAACCACTTTGGAAAACAATATGGAGGATCCTCAGATGAATAGGGATGAACCTACCATATGATCCAGCAATACCACTTCTGGGTATCTGCCCAAAAGAATGGAAACCAAACTATCAAACTGACACATGTGTATCTATGTCTATAGCTGCACAATTTACAATTGCCAGACTATGGAACCAGCCAAGATGTCCATCAACAGATGAATGGATTACAAAACTATGAGATATGTACACAATGGAATTTTTCTCAGCCATAAAGAAGAACAAAATCATGTTATTTGCAGAGAAATGAATGGAACTGGAAAACATTATGTTAAGTGAGATTAGTCAGTCACAAAAATTAAAAAATCGTATGCTCTCCCTAATATATGAAATCTAGGGAGAAAAAGAGACATAAGAGGGACTCCAAAGGAAGAAGGAAAAACCTTAGGTGAGCAAAGAATTTGACTTAACAGAAGGTGATGGAGGGAGGGGGGACACCCTAATGCACATGATGTACTTTCATGATCATATCAAAGTCAATCACTAAACTGAACTTAAGAAGGGAGTGGAGTGGGAATTGAGGGAGGGTTAAATGAGAAATGTGTGCATATATGCCTTTATCAGCTTGTACCTAACAAAGATGTATGATTACAGTGCACCAATTAAAAATAAATAAATAAAACAAAAAACCCCACAAAACTATAAAAATTTGAGACTTCTGTTGCTCTTTTATTATTTTTCCAATTAGAAGTATCAACACAAAGTAGACTTTTAATATGTTCTCAAAAAACAAAAAAAAACCCCAAAGGTAAACACTAAACAACTTGAGAAGGTGGGAGGAGGAGGGAGTGGGGTGGAAATTGGGGAAGGGTTAAATGAGAGATGTTTGCATGTATGCTTTTACCAGCTTGTACCTAACAAAGATTTATGATTACAATACACTAATAAAATAAAAAATTATTAGAGTTAGGCAAAGAGTAGTTCACTCTGAAGTTAAAGATTTAATACTAGAAAAAATAAAACCAGAGAGTCAAACACTGGCAAAACATAACAAAAACAGTTAATATAATCTAAATAAAGAAAATGAGCTTGGAATGATTTCTATTAAATTTCTCAGCCTGTATTTACTATTTATAATCATTTTTATTCTTTTTATTTTTTATTAAGTATACAATCCTAGTTTATCTATTATAAAATCTTAGAGGTAGTAGCAAGCACCAATGGAGAGATTTATTTAAAACATTTTAACAAAAATAATATTATAAAGTACCTTTAAGGTAATACATCTAAAAATATATGCTTCCCAATAATAGATGATCGAGCATACAGAGAGAAATGTACGTACAAATTTCATTTTCTTAATACTTCCCTATATCTCAAATATTAGTTCCCACAGTAATTGTAGGTCAAAATATATCAACACATTTATGTTTTACTTGAAAATTCCTACAAATGAGAACATATTATCAGTCTCATTATAAAATGAACAGATAGTAACCTTCATGTTTATCATATACCACATTTTTCCATGTGATACTATTATCTAATTATCTGATTTACTTCATTTTATTTTTAATAGTTACAATAACATAACATGATATTAAATATTAATATGATAGAATTACAGGATTTGAATTGGACAATTTATTACTCTAGTGAATCACTTTTCATTTTAAAATTAGTTCTCAAGAAGTAACATGGTAGATAAAATGAGAGGAAAAATTAACATTTATGTTTGTTTTATTTTCAGAGGTAAAGAATTTCTGTGACCAACATTTCTCTATTTATATTTTATATAATTAAAATGTTCATGCTCAGAGAACAAATTGGATTCCATTATTAAATTAAGCATTGTTGTGGTGCAGAATTGAAAGAAAAGTATATACTGCCAGTGGGCATTTCAAATTGTGAAATTCTGATAATTCTCCAGATATGAAAACATCCAAAATTATAGCTATGTAAAAACAATGTCTTATTTCTGCCAAACATAATTCAAATTAATGTTTTCACTTGCAAATGTTAAGTAAACAGATTTTATCATTTAATTTTATGCATAATTGGTATTGCATTGAATGATACTCTTGTAAATAAGAATGAAGAATGAAGACTCTACTATGAAATATTCCAAAACAGGAAAAACTTGGATGATTACTTTCTGAATATTTGTAGAAGCTATAATACACTCATATGAGCAAATACATATTTTAAAGTATGTGTATGATTGTATTAAAGTTTTCAAAAGATATTCTACTATATGTGTACTTAAGCAACCTAAAAATGACTACCCATTCTTAAACAATCTGGTATTTCATTTAGTGATTGACTTGTGACAAGAATAGGCAAATAAAAATTTCCAAGCTTCTTTGAACTTCAATGAAGCAAAAAAGGAGAAATTTTAGTGATTTTTAAATTAGCCTCAAGAGAAAATATTTGGGAGTGTAAAGATCCCCTGTTACTAAACAAATAGTAATTTATGTTTATCTGTGTTATATTCATAACAAACTTTTTCCAAATCTTAAATTATACTTTCTCCAAATCTTAAATATCAGCCAAAATTAATTTCCCAAACCATTCATTTTTTTCTGATATAACTATGCCTAACATATGATTTAGAAAACTTTCTCTATTATGGCAAAATACTCTGCTAATGTAAAAATTGTAATATGTCTTCTAACACTTGCTCATATACATATTTTTAGTGTTAGCTCTTTGAGAAGTACGGTATTAGATATTGTTTAATTCACTAATGCAGAAGAAAAAGATGCAAGTATTTCCTTACCACTTTTTTCAAGATTTAATATATATGTGGCTCTTTACAAATATATATATATATATATATATATATATATATATATATATAAATTTAGTGTATTTATTTAATTTCTGTAGATAGTAGTATGTTTCTGGTCTTTGATAAGCACCTAATTTCTCCTGAAACTCAAGAATTTAGTTGAAATATCAATGCTCTTAAGATTAGAGAGAAATAGCCAGTTGTGGTAGCACATGCCTATAATCCCAGTACTTGGGAAGCTGAGACAGGAGGATTGCAAGTTTGAGGCCATCCTAGACAATTTGGCCAGACCCTCAGCAACCTAGTCAGACCTTCTTTTGAAAAAACAAAACAAAACAAAATAATAATAATAATGGCCAGGGGTATAGCTTGGAGATAAAAATTTCATGGATTCCATCCCCAGTATAAAAAAAAAAAAAGATTAGAGAGAAATTGAGGTATAAATTTTTAGGGCCGATTAAACATTTTCTTAGAGATGAAATTCTTGTACAAGTGATAACATTGCTTTAATATTGCTCTAACCATCTAAATAGTGTAGCCTTCTATTTTCCAGAGTTAACCTAACATACTGATATCCATTATGACTTTATCACTAAAGGGAAACCAATCATTTGATTAAATATGAAGGGATCAATAAAAAATCTATTGCCAAAATTTAAGGTATAGTAATATCATGGTATATGAGAAGAAATATGAGAAGAAAAACATCATTGTATACATAAACATCATTCTGTCATTTGACAAAGTAATCAAGAAAAAGAAAACATTTTGTAATTCACTAATATGACACTCATAAAAATATGTGCTTACTTTAAAAAATTAAATAATTGCTCATGAATTTGAGTGTTCCATATGAAGTTATACCTAATGACTCTTTTTAGTCATAAAGAGAAGACAGTGCTTGAACTTTGAAATTCTATGTATAACAATGGCCCCATTATAGCATATTCTTATTAAAATACTAACAGTTCCTCAATGTATTACATTAATTTATTTAGAATTGCCCTGCTGAGGCCCTTTTTCTATTCCTAAATATCAAGTCTTCAATATTTTTAATCACACAGTACTGAATTTTTCTTCCAATCTACCCACTGATAGTTCAGACTGGAGGATCGGGGTTCGAGGAGGGCCTCAGCTACTTAGTGAAGCCCTCCATAACTTAGTGAGACCCTGTTTCAAAATAAAGAATAAAAATAGGACTAGGGGTGTAACTCAGAGATAGAATGCTCCTGGGTTCAATCCCTAGTACCACAATGTATGTATGTATATACATATATATGTATATATATTATACATATGTGGTTCATTTTATATCAATTAGACTTTTTTTTTTTAAAGGCTATAAATAGTGAAGTATATCCCAAACTCATTTCCTTCCTAACAATGAATTCTGGGTGGAAATATAGCTCTAATGTGAAATGTAAAACTATTCAGCTTTTAAATGGCAATGTTTTTAGTATTAAGTGAAAAATATTTCTTAAACAAGACACAAAGTATTGCTTATCATACAAAAAAATGATAATAAATTCCACAGGGTATCATAAGATGCTATTAAGACAGGCAAGGTGGTTCCTGCCTAAAATCCCAGAATTTGGGAAGTTGAGACAGAAGGATGGCAGGTTTGAGGCCAGTTTCAGCAACTTAGGGAGGCTCTGTTTAAAAATTAAAATAAAAAAATAGAATTGGGGTGTATTTCAGATGTAGAATGCTTCTGAGTTCAATCCATAGTACAAAAAAAAAAAAAAGAATAAAGAAAGAAAGAAAAAGAAAAAAAGATATCTTTAAGAGAATAAGAGAGCAAAAAGTTAATCAATGAGATCAAATGAAAAGCAACATAGGATTCTATAATGTCTGGCCTAAACATAAGCGCAGTAAAGAAGAACCCATTTGTATGACACGTACTCCATAACCAGCCATCAGCAGGGGAAGCCTAATCCACTTGACTTAGTTTTTCATCTTTATCTTACTAACAAGCCTTATTTCTATTTGTCTTCAACCTTCCAGTTTGGTTCTGCCCAAGTTTCTCACTCATCTTTTCTCTTGCTTCTTGCTAACAGTTGTCAAGCAAGAAATGGTTGTTTGATTGCAAACAAACACAGATCTTTCAGGAAAATTTGGAAAAAAATATAAATGTAATTTATGCATTATCTTCTAACCTGAAAAATATTACATTTCAATATAGTTCTGTTTATTACATGATTATTGGTTTTGCTTCAAATTTCTACCAATTGAATGTTTTTGAAAAAGCTAACTGTGATTTCTTATTTAACTGCCTCAGTGTAAGACTGCAAAAAGTCTAGTCCTTGCTTTTCTTCCTCAGCTTCTGTCCTTTAAGGTTGTAAGAAAAGAGGCAGGAGTGTAGGGTCTACCTTTTCTCTTTCTTATGCTCTTCCTTCTGAAAAAAGATCTGTACCACTTTGACTTCATGAAGGTAGGACACATGAAAAGTCTTTGAAAAATACAAAAGGATTTCCTAGCAAATGGAAAAACTATGAACCATTAAACTAGTTCTTACAATACGTACATTATAGCCACTCAGTCTCAGGAATTCAACTTTTAGGTTAACAGCATTGGAGCTATTAAGAATATGTCATTCAAAATCACAGAAATCTTTGAATGGAGCAAAGGCTTTCACAGCATTTAAACTAAATTAAACACACACACACACACACACAAGTGATGATGAATTTATGATTTAAGATTGGTTTTCTGTTTCAAATAAAAGGACTTTAAAACTTTATATTTTTTCTCATTAGCTGCAATGCATATATACATTTAAATAACCCTATTTCTAAACAAAGTACAGAAACAGAAATAAAAGAGTAAATTCAGAGAGTAGGAATGTACATTTGCATATTATTTTAAAAAAGAGATTTTCATAAACACCAAAATATTGATAAAGGAAAGATAACTCAATAGAGTATTTGAGAAAAGTTCTGAACTAATGCTTAAAAGAACATAATTTCTTGAAAACTAATAAACGTATAAAAAATTCCTCAAACACTGTGGAAGAAATCAATGTGTACTGCTAAACATGGGGCAGGATTGCTAACAAAATGTTTGAAGACCAAGAACTGGAAAAAGCAACACAAATTCACGAATTCTCACCTATTGCAGGTGAGTTTCTCACCTGATACACTGTTGTGGAAAATGACTTCGTATTTCCTAATTAATATATATATATACACACACATATATATTTCCTAATAAATTATATATATACATTACCTAATAAATTATATATGTACATATATATATAGTCATTCAATAATGGACTTCTTGGAACACATTAAACAGAACTTCAGACATAAATGCACAAAAGTATACAGATTATTCATAATAACATTCTTTATAATAATTAAAAACCAATGACAATCCAAATATCCATCAACAGTAGGATTTATATATAAATCATGGTATTTTCATGCAGTGAAGTACTACATATCTATACTATAGTCTTGTATATGAGCTTCCCATGAAAAACACAGATGAATTTCACAAATGTAATTTTGTGCAAAGAAAAACAGACACAAAGAACACAAAGTGAATATTTATATGTGTATATAAGGAGACAATTTTGTCAATATTAATCCAGTTAGAAGCTAGGGTTAGGGTAGATGATTTTACTTTATTGTTATATTATAATCTCTTTATAATATTTATTTTTGTTGTACTAGAGATTGAACTTTCAGGCATTTTACCACTGAGATATATCCTAGTTCTTCTTATTTTGAAACAGAGTCTTGATAAATTACCATGTTTTGGCCTCAAATCTTCAATCCTCTTGTCTTAGTACCCCAATTACTGGGATTATAGGTATGCACCACACGGCCAGGCTGTATTACATTATTTTTAATTATAGTATGGTGGAAGTGTTAACAATCAAATTGAGGTACTATCAGGAGATTTCTGGTGTTTGATTTCTTTCCTAGGTTTTAGCTATCTTGGATATTTACTTTGTGATAACTCATTGTGCAGTGTATTTGTTTTTGTGCATTTTTATGTATGTGCATTATATTCAATAAAGAATCTGAACAAAAATAAACTCCAACTAGTAGTTATAAAACATTTTAGAGAGGTATATCAATTTTGGAGACATCAGGAATAGAACAAATGAAGCTATGTCTCTTTTATTTTATTTTCTTTTGACACAACAGATGGTGGAAGAAATCAGGGTTTGATAAAAAGAAAGTAGTTGTCTAAAGAATAAAAGGTTTATATCTTGAGTCAGTAAGTACGAAGAAAAATAATGCATAGGGAAGTGAACTTGAACTATGTTGCTCCCAAATCTTCCATGTATTTGAAGAAATTTGCAGATTGATCTTTTGTGGAAATATTCCTTGACCCCTTTTGCACAGAACAAGAAATTTAGCATTCTCTTCTCAGAAATATTTTCACCTTATCTGAAACTTTCTTTTTTTTATCTTTCCTCCTCTCCCAAATACTCACCAAACTTCCTTCTATATCCATCTCTTCTTTTAAAATTAGTTTTTTAATGAGTTATTTTCTTTCATTTCAAAGGTGACAAGTATTGAATTGTTTGTGTAACTTGGAAATAGATTGAGATGCGCCATTCTTCCTCTCTTAGTTTGTGTTCATTCACATATGCTTACCCACCCCATCTCCTAGAGGCCTCTGCCTGGCTTCTCAGAGGAAACCATCTGGCCAAAGACTCATGCCATTCCAGTAGTGGAAAACCACGGGTGTTTTCTGGGTTGCTGCACCTATCATAGAGGACAGAGTAGTTCTCACTCACAGTGCCAGCCAATAAAAAAGACCACTCCTTTCCTCTAATGACACTCTCATACAGAAGCTCTGGCTTCTTTAGTAGGTACATGGGCTATTTAAGAGAACACCGAAGTGCAGGAGAAATAGGCTTCTTGGGGAATTCTAAACAAGTGGAAAGGAATTTAGATATACTCAGAAACTCAGTGTTTTCATAACACATATCTGGAGAAAAGACATTTGACTAAAAGCAGATGTGTTTATTGGAAAACTATAGCTATCTGGTTAACACACTACATTATATTTGGTCTTCCTTGCCTTTCTTCCAATTTTTCAAATGTATAAGGGTTGGCTGTTTTTTGTTTGTTTTTGTGGTACTGGGAATTGAATACAGAGGCATTCTACCTCCTATATACATTCCTAGCCCTCTGTCCTTTTTTTTTCTTTTCTTTTTGAAACATGGTCTCCCTAGGTTGCTGAGAGTTTTGCTAAATTGCTGAGGCTGGTCTTATACCTGCAATCCTCCTGTCTCATCCTCCCATGTTCTGGAATTACAGGCATGTACCATTGCACCAGACTCCATCCCTGGTTTCTAGGGAGTTTAGGTTAAGTCAATCTTTCATACTCTTTTTTTTTTTTCTTAGCTTCTCTAAACAAGTAAAATGAGGTTAATGGGTAGGAGTTGTTAAGTTAAAATGGAGATCTTCTTTTTTAGAAGCAAATTAATCTATACAATGGTAGAACCATGACCCTTTGCTCATTATCTCATTAATCATCTGTATTAGGTGACTAAGCTAAATAATTCAGCCAGTAATTAATAAAATGTTAAAAATAAGGCAACTGGATAACTGGAAGGAAAAACAAAACCCTCATACTTAGTAAGCATAATTAATATAAAAATGTATGCATTAATATATTTCATTTCTACATCTTTTTTTCTGTTAGTATCATTTTTCCTAGTAGTTCAATATTATTATTAACTATAAATTATCATACTGTCAAACATAGTGTGTAACATTATGTAATGTATTATTTTTAACTTAAGTGCCTTTTACTAGTCAGACTTGGGTTAAGTCTCAAGTACATGTTTTTTTTTTTTTTTTTTTTTTTTTTTTTTTTTTTTTTTTTTTTTTTTTTTTTTTTTTTTTTTTTTTTTTTTTTTTTTTTTTTTTATCATGTTGTCTTTTTTAAGGTTCTTAGAACATTAAGAAATGTGCTGACCAAGCAGACAAGGATAACATAAGGATCAGTGGTAGCTCACTGGCATTAAGTCATTTATCAAATGCTGACAAATTACTGATAATTTGTATCGATTCTCTAGCTGGGCTTAGTGAACTGAAAAGCCAAATCAAAATACACACTGACTAAAATTGGAAACTTGACTGCTTCCATCAAATCAAAGTCAAGTTAAGCTGAAATTTACCTTATTTCTGTACATTCATTGCTCTTTTTTCTATAAAATTGAACAAAACACGGAGATTAATTGCTGTGAATACAAGCTAGTTTTTGTCATCAGGGACCAAAATTTTGCCAAGACTTTATGGAAGTCACAGAGGATCCAAGTTTGTATTTTGAAAGGAAACTTTTTCAGCTACTGAGGCCAAAGTTTAATTGCTTGAATCTAGCAGAATTCCAGTTGTTTAAATGTAATTTCTAAGTATACATTTAGAAACTCTTAATTTCTTAGCATATGCTCTAAAGTGATATATTTAATATATCCCACTGTACTGAAAACAGATTCATTCATGTTTTGTAAGTGTATATGAAAACATTTGTTTTTTTCTATAGATTATGTAATATAAAATTATTTTGTATAATATATATATATCTGTGATTTCAATTCCTATAACATATCAAAAGGGATTTATCTTCACATAATAAGTAAAGGTAATTTTATAAATTAGATGTTATTTCTTAAAGCATAGTATGATGAAAATATTTATATCTAGATTCCACAAAAACTTGCTTCTTTTCATATATATCATGATAAGAAATCTATTTAAAGAAATTTCATTATATAATATATAATAATGTCTGTAGCCATAGTTACTCTCTTTATATCTCTGTTCCCGGAGATATATCACAAAACATTTTTATCTGAAATGTATGAATTTTAAAATAGAGATGAATTACTATGTAGGACAGTGCAGTAATTAACCACCTGAAAACTTGACTATTCCAATAAAATAGATGGTTTTATTGCATTAAAATTCCTCATTCAGTTCAATAAGCATATAAAATGAATACTCATGAAAATATTGTTATTGAATGATAGAAAATTAGTTCAGTCTTTTATTTACTAATCATCACGAGTATTTAATATTTTCAATTCAGGGTAGAAATTCCTCAAAAAAGGCATAATACATGAATGCTTGCATATTCAACAGTCACAAAATTGTTTGGCAGGCTTTCAACTGCCAGAAATTGCTCCTGGAGTGGTGATATTATTTTCTTTCTGTGCCCAGAGTATGTTAAAATATTTAATCTATTTAGAAGACACTTTCAAATTATAGTCTTTTTTAAGTATGTGTGTGCAGTTTATTCATTGTTACTGTATGTATAGTGGGAAACAAGTCCCTGTTGAAAACATTTAGTCTCTCTGGGTGCTTAAAAGTCCTTAAGGCACATAGAAAAAGTAGAGGGCTAAAGTAATAATGCCCTTTAAGTATTTGTTTGTTACTTCATGGGAATGGTTGCATTTTGGGAATGGCATTATTAAACTTGATGCCTTGGAGAGTAAAATAAATAAATAAATAAATAAATAAATAAATAAATAAATAAATAAATAAATATATAAATAAATATATAAATAATATTAAAATAATTTATATTTCATTTACAAAAAAGGAAGTCAGATAAACAAAGTGCATCTAAAGCTTAGCATTGTCTGACCCCACTAGGCATATGCAGTCTATAACCAAACTTGATCAGTTTCTTGGATTGGCATTGCTTGTATAAATCTCTAGGCATTTGAGTTTATAACCCTAGATTTTTATGATGAAATTTATATGAACTACAAGCTTTTCTAATTTAAGGAGTAGCTGGGAGGTATGTCTAGCATTAATTTTCTTTTAACAAAGAGTGAAAATGGCATTTTTTCTCTCAAGTTATTTGTACATTGAAAATATTTGTTTAATAGAAAATATCCATTTTGGCCAGGTGTGGTGGCTTTTGTGTGTAATACCAGTATTTGGGAGGCTGAGACAGGAGGATCACAGATTTGATATCAGCCTCAACAACTTAGTGAGACCCAGTAACCTAGTGAGACCTATTTCAAAACATAAGTTTTTTTAAAAGGGCCAGGGGTATAGCTCAGAGGTAGAATGTCTCTGAACTCAAACCCCAGTACCACAAAAGAAAAGAAAGCAAAAAATATCCATTTACAAAATAAAATTTCAACAGTGGCATTTTTTCTTTTGGTTTTAATATCATCAAGTATTTATAACATTGAAACTTTCTACATTTGAAGATAATATTTTCTTTAAAGATGGACTGTACCCTCAAATAGTAAGTCTACATAATTAAAAAAGAATAGATATTATCATGGACAGGTGGCTCCATTTAGGCCTACCTTATGTCATTTGTGTTGTTAGTATTTGTTAAGAATGAGGTTTTGTTGTTGTTTTGGAAAAGGAAAAAACTCACAAGGCTAAGTAAACAGTAAGATTCCCCAGTCCCCCATGAACTCATGAGGAGGGGTGCCATGGCCTGGCCAACCACTGAACATGGACTGGGTGTCATTCTAGAGGGAAGACCTATCTCCCTTCCAGTGTGGATATCAAGCTACAGCAACTTTTCCAATCATAAAATACACTGGGGCTCGAAATTTGACATTATTGTTTGGGGTAGCAGAAATTTATAGCAGTAGTAAACATTTGGAAAGTCAGCTGACCTGCACCTAAGAAGTCTGTAGCAGTCAGGACATCAGAGCCTGTAGGTGGTTGCAGATTCCATTTCTGAGCTGAAGAAGTCATCAGTATTTTGAGAAACTAATAATAAGCCTCTAGACCTCAGTTGAAGGAAGTAGGAGCCATCCCTTGTCAGCTAGTTGTCTAGGCAACTGAAGATACTCACTTAAGGTCATTTTACAGAAAGTATTCTTCCTTGCACAGTGTATTTTATCTCATTTGATAAGCAGGCTTTTATTTTAAAAAGCTAAACAGACAAAGCTAAGCTCTGGGGAGATTTATTAAGTACATTTTAATTAATTTATTTTGACTCTGACCTTTAAAAAATAGCTGATGATTCAAACAAGAGGGAAAAATTGGGGTATATTTTAAAATGTGATAAGCTTAACTAGTTACTTTAGAAAAAAATGATTACATATTTTGTAGAAATTATTCATATATTTTGTAACTCATGATGAGTGATATTAATTGTGAAAATTAACAAAGAAGGTCATTCTGGGAAAATTTTTATAAAAATTATTTTGAAACAAATTTTACTGATTTCTTAATTAAACACAGATATCTGAAGGACATTAATATTTTCACTGATTACTGAGATTTCTGCTTGTTATGGAGACCTTGTTTCAAAATAAAATATAAAAAAGGCTGGGAGTGTAGTTCAGGGTTCAATCCCTGATACTACCAACAAAAAAAATATTGAATTATTGAGGGTGTAGATCTCATGTGTGCTTTTAACACACACACACACTGATTTCTTAATTAAACACAGATATCTGAAGGACATTAATATTTTCACTGATTACTGAGATTTCTGCTTTAAATAGGAAGAAATAGCTATGACATCATCATATTGAAATAACATTACTGTCAATCAGTATTTGTCTTTACCACATCCCTCTTAAAATAAGTGAATTCATATAATCATGTATGTTATGAAATAACTTCATTCATGTATTGAAAGTGATTAAGGATACTGCGCTTTTTTTGTTTTGTTTTGTTTTGTTTTATTGTAACAATTCATGCTTTGTATATATACATTTTTGTTGGTACAAATTGATAAAGACAAATGTGCACACATTTCTCATCTGATCCTTTCCCCAATTCCCACCCTGCTCCCTCGCCCTCCCTCCCTCTCAAGTTCAGTTCAGTGAGTGATCTTGATATAATTGTGTAAGTACAGCATGTGCCTTAGGATGCTCCCCCCCAACCCCCCGTCCATTCCCTTCAGTTAAATCAACTTCTTTGTTTATCGAGGGTCTCTACTTTTTCATCTGGGGACCATCATAAAAAAAAAGAATAACAACACCTGCTGGCGAGGGTGTGGAGAAGTGGGAACTCTAATACATTGTTGGTGGGATTGCAAACTTGTGCAACCACTGTGGAAAACAGTATGGAGGATCATCAGACGAATGGGAGTGAACCTACCATATGACCCAGCAATTCCACTGCTGGGTATATACCCAAAAGAATGGAAACCAAACTATCAGACCAATGCATGTGTATCTATGTTTATAGCGGCTCAATTCACAATAGCCAAACTATGGAAACAGCCAAGATGAATGGATTACAAAACTATGGGATATATACACAATGGAACTTTACTCAGCCATAAAGAAGAACAAAATCATGTTCTTTGCAGGGAAATGGATGCAACTGGAAAACATTATGTTAAGTGAGATTAGCCAGTCACAAAGAGTAAAGAAGCATATGTTCTCCCTAATATGTGGATGCTAGGGAGAAGATACTGTGCTTTTTTAAGTCTAGAGAATCATCTTTTAGATCCATGCCAAACTGCTGAACTATCTCCATACTGCTATTGTTTCTATTTTCAATAGATAAAAATGCATGTCTTATTTTTATTATTGTATTAGTGCATGGTAATTATATATCATAGTGAGGCTGAATATGATAAAATCATGCATGCACATAGCTCTTGGTACATTTCCCTCCATATCCCACCCTACTCTTCCCTTTCTACAAATGTTAATGAAATTGGTAGTAATACATTCACATATTCATTTTTGAAATTCCAGAGTACAAATATTTATCTATGAAAATTAAGATAAAACAATGTAAGAGATGCTCAATACCTTAGCAACTAAATATAACCTTGATTTATAAACAGGATTTTAATAAGGATTTTGGTTGGTGTTAAAATAGAGACCAAAAATAAATTCCTGCACTGCAATTTTCTAGGCCATTTTTGTAGGGAATTATTATGTATTTATGTTATTTTAACTTGATGAACTCAAACATTTTATTTACAAGTCTGTTACCAATAAGAGGGATTTTCTTTGAAATAGATTTTGTTATTTTTGTTTTTGTAATATCGCATGCTTAGAGCTGTACATCAGCTCCTGCAAAACAACAGCTGCTCCACTCATGGGCTTTTATATAAAATTCACGAGAAATGAAAGTGTCCCTACATTTGGGCAGAGTTCAGCCAATTATATTTATATAACCAGGACTCTTACTTTCTGTTCCTTTTGACACCAGTCATGCAGAGGCGCAATTCAGTCACATTACCTAAAACAGAAAATTCATGCTCATAAAATACTTCAATCTACATGTTGTCTGAACGTTCCCATGAACTGAAGCCCTACAGCCTGCTGCTTCAATGACTGCCAATATTTTGCAATGAGCATAAAGTTCCAGGTGTGGCAACATTAAATTGCTAATTCTATATCAACCAGATGGGGAAAACTCAAAACTCCCAATTCCAATTACCTTCCATGTTCCCAAAAATTATATGACATTAATTTCCTGAGTATCCAAGTTTGCCTTGAGGTCAACATATATTTAAAATATCTATCTCAGGTGGCCACAAAAGTCTTAGTTGGCTAATAAAAATAAGTCTAAGACTTGAAACTTAGTCTATTATAATATATATAACTAAGCTAGAAATTCTTCTTTTTTTAACTTTGAAGAAAAACTTTTTCAATATCTTCTTTGAAACAATAAATTTTCATATTTTTTGTCAAATAATAATTTTCTCAAAATAGTTAAAACAAGATTTAAAAATATCCTGAAACATCTAACTTCTGAAAAACTCATGTCTTATACCTTGAAAATCAGACATCTAAAATATACTAGGAATTGGATTTCAAGACCACTTTTAGAACTGAGTATTGACAACATTCTGAATTTATTAGAGCTTATTTATACATACTGTAAATTTTTACGTTGTAAAATAATATTTGTGTAGTATTATTAGGTATAATTATCTAATGAATCAAAAATAATGTTCAGAAAGGCAAAGTTATCTTCTAATTTTTTTACAAAGCCAATTAAAAAAATAGGAGCATAAACTCAAATTTTAATTCAAATCTTTTTCTCTATTTCTTTATGCCACTTGTAGCTTATCATTTTGAACATTTCTAAGGCAGGATCCAAAAGGCAATATCTTAATTCACTGAAATTGTATCATTGCTAATAGTTATCAAATAAAATAATTTTATTTTTCTATAAGGTTTTTTCTTTAATTAAGATGTTCAAAAACATGCTTAACTTCTATTTGATGTTTTTAATTCACATTTTCTAAACTACATGTACTTTACTTTTAAGAACCTAGTTAGTGAAGAGAATCTACTCTTGTATTAGTCATTAGAATGTTTAGATTCTAATTTCACAGTGTAATAACATTTTTATTCATATTACTCACTATCCGTATTAACCAAAAATATCAATCTTATTTCTGTCTTTTATGTCATTATTTGTTATATTACAAATACCTTATAGAAGAGCATAAAATGATATCTTCAGAAATTTGCCTGGTATTAAACTGGGCAGAAAAAATTTATTGTTCTTTCTAAGTCATTTATGTTACTAATAACAATTATCTATTTAAAAATTTGGAGAGTCGAGTAACAAAACCTAAATGGGTGCAAAGATGGAAACGGCAAAGCTAATTGGAAAGGCTTCAATTTTTTTAAATAAATGACTATGAATAACTTCCATGCTTCCAAGGTAAGAAAGGCTCTTTTTCCCTAATAATGTTGATAATATTTTAAAATACAATAAAGCTGTTTGTTCTTGTTTGCCTATTCTTTAATGCTTCTTTCTTTTTCTTTTTTTTTTCCAGTAGAGGAGATTCAACCCAGTGATATTCTCTACCACTAATCTATACCCCCAGCTCTTTTTCATTTTTTTTTAAACTGAGTTTCACTAAATTACCACACACTGACCTTGAAATTGTGATCCTCCTATCTCAAGTTCTAAAGTACTGAGATTACAAGTGTGCACCACTGTTACAAGCTTATTTGTCTTATTTCTCTTCGAACATTTTTGCTTCAAATTCTAGTCAACTCTTCTTTCATAAGCACTTAAAAATGGGCTCACTCTTGATTCCTGGAGCACCGGACTTTAAAATACACCTCACTGTCTCAACGTCCATGACACACCTCAAAGCCCCTGGGAAACAGAAACAGTCTAATCTCAAAGCCAATAGAAGGTATGGAATTATTAAAATCAGAGGGAAAATCAATTAAGGAGAGAGCAACAACAACAAAAAATAAACAAAATCAAAAAATAAACAGATAGATAAGCCACTAGCCAACCTAACCAAAAGAAGAGTAGAATTAACCCAAATTAATAAAATAAGAGATGTAAAAGGCAGTATTACCACAGATATTGATTATCAGACCCTACTTTGAAAAGCTATACTCCAACAAAATGGAAAGCCTTGAAGAAACTGACAAATTTCTAGACACAAATAACCTTCCTAAATTGAATCAAGAAGATAGAGAAAATTTAATCATACCAATAGCAATCAAAGAAATTGAAGCAGCAATAAAGAACCAATCTTCAAAGAAAAGCCCAGGTCCAGATGGTTTTCCAGTCAAGCTCTCTAGACCTTTATAGAAGATATGATTCCAATATTTGTCAATGTATTTCATGAAATAAAAGGAATGAGACTCTTCCGAATACAGTCTATGAAGCCAAAATAATTCTAATACCAAAATTGAATAAAGACAGCTCAAATAATACTACAGGCCAATACTGTTATGTATGATGCAAAACTTCTAAACAAATACTAGTAATGCACATTCAAAATCATGTCAAAAAAATTACACACCATGATTAAGTTGAGTTCATCCCAGGAATGCAAAACTTGTTCAACATATGAAAAACAATCCATGTAATTTGCCACATAAACACAACAAAAGACAAAAATCACATGAACATTTCAATAGATGCTGAAAAATCATTCACCAAAAATCCAACATTCATTCATGCTAAAAGCAGTGCAGAGAATAAAAATATAAGGAACATACCTCAACATCATAAAGGCAATGTATAATAGACCCACAGTCAAGATCATATTAAATGGGGAAAAAATCTACATGAGTTCCCTTTAAAAACAGGAACAAGTCAAAGATGTTCACTATCACCACTCCTTTTCAATATAGTACTTGAGATTCTAGTAAGAGCAGTAAGGCAAGAGAAGAAAATCAATGGAGTACAAGTAGGAAGGGAAGAACTAAAACTATTTCTATTGCAGATGACATGATATTATCCTTAGAAGTCCCAAGGAACTTAGCCAAAAGGTTTTAGAACTGATCAACAAATTAAGCAGTGTCTAGATACAAAGCCAATCCTAAAAAAATAAGGAGTTTTTCTGTAAGCCAACCATAAATTCACTGAAAAAGAAATCCAGATAACATTTTCACTCACTATATCCCCCCAAACAATAAAATATCACAATACCCCCCAAACAATAAAATATTTAGGAATATACCTAACCATTTTACAAGAAAAATTATAAAACATTAAAAATTTTTAAGAATATCTCAGAAAATGAAAGGACCTCCCATGTTCTTGGATAGCCAGAATAAATATCATCAAAATGGTGATTCTTTCAAAAGTGATGTACAGATTCAATGCAATACACATTAAAATACCAAGGTTATTTTTCACAGATATAGAAAAATCAGTTTGTACATTCAGTTAGAACAACAAAAAGCCTAGAATAGTCAAAATAGTTTCAGCAACAAGAATCATGCAGGAAGCATCACAATGTCTGACGTCAAACTATGCTACAGAACCATAGTAATAAAAACAGCATGGGATTGGCACAAAAGTAGACACATAGACCAATGGAACAGAAAAGAATACTCAGAAACAAATCCACACACAGTCAATTGCTTTTTGACAAAGAGGCCAAAAACATACACTGAAAAAAAGATAGTCTCTTCAACAAATGGTATTGGCAAAACTGGTTATCTATATGCAGAAGAAATGGAAATAAACTCTACTTTCTCACCTTGCACAAGAATTGATTCAATATGTATCAAAGACCTGGAAGTCAGTTTAAAGAGCTTGCAGCTACTTGAAAAGGGCATAGGAACAACACTCCAACATATAGATATGGGTAAAACTTTCTTTAACATTTAATATAGTTTAATCAATCTAATTTTCATATGATTCTAGTACATGCTGTATTTCTGGCATTTTAGATTTATTTGCTCTTTTGTGTGTTATTGAAATATTAACTTTTAGTTTTTCTCTTTCCTTAAAGATTATATAATATTTTTAGTAATATTCAAAACAGATCTTTTATTTCTCCTAATTCTTCTATCTCTTCTCCTTCTCCTTCTCCTCCTCCTCCTCCTCCTCCTCCTTCTTGTTCTTCTTCTTGTTCTTCTTTTCTCTCTCTCTCATGTCTAAATATTTTCTTATAAAATAATTAAGGAACAAATGTTTTAATTCTGACTGCACTGTCAACTTCCTATTTGAACTTCAGCAAGTCATTTAAGATCTAGATGTCACATTTACATCACAAATATAATGAAAAAAGCAACATAAATTTATTTTGAAAGATAACAACTATGAATTATGATATGCATATAAATGTGAAGAAAATTAATAATTACATTTATAGCTTGTGGATCTAAAATATTAAGGTTATACTTTCAAAATCAAAGCATGATGGTTCTATAAAATTATCTCTCTGTACTCATAAATATAATTCATTTTAGGCATCAAATCTCAATATTTCCATAGTCATAAAGAAATGTTGTTCCTAGGCTTGCAGGAGCTCTGTTATGAAGTGAGTGAATATGGACTTTGGAATTTGAATCATTTTCAAATTCCAGTTGAGCATTTTTGTATTTTTTTTCTTAGAGAAGTGACTTTTCTTTCAAATGTTAGTCTTTCTTCATCTTTAAAATAAGGAAGCATCGCCGTATATCAAAAGTGATATCTGAATCATTTGTTCAATTCTAATGCGTGCTTATAATATCCAATCACATATGAAATGTAAAAAAATAAATACTTCAATTTCTTTAAAAGTAAGTATTTTTAGTTTTGAATTAAGATTTTTCACCTTGAAATTATGATTTTTTTTGTGGGCAATACTCCTATATTTTTGGATATCTTTTTTCCTAGATGTTGAGATAGCATGTTTTATGTTTTTTTTAAAAAAATATTTTGTCATTATTCAAATGGTACTTTTTTGGAGAGAATAGCAAGAGTTCCTGCATTCATATGAGTTAAATAGCAGAGTAGTAAATTAAAGCTGGCAGGTGAGTAAATGCCTGTTATCCAGTTAAAGGGTACCCTTCTTTTCTTTAAATACCTATGCTTGCAGCTTAACAATGATGAACACAGTTGTGTAGGGTCTGCAGGAAATGTAAATACTCATAAGTTTTAAAATTCTCTCATTTAAAGAGGTACTTAGAATCTAATTAATGGAAGAAATAAAATGAGAAATTAACAGAATAAATTTGGAGGGCTCAATAAACTCAATAGCAATACAAGTATATAATAACTTGAAAACCAAAACTAATTTTCACTGAAAGTGCTTTTGTTGGAAACAATATAGAGGACAAGAAATGGAGAACTTTTTGAGTAAGAGAACTTTTTCAGTAACATGTGCAAGGTATATTTGCATACACACATATATATTATATAAAATGTGTATTCGTAAAACATGCTTCATCTATGAAGATGATTTCTCACTGTTTTCTTTTATTTTCTAATGAAATTAATTTGTTTAGATAGTTAATCTGGATCCCAATGACAAACCATATAAATTGGTCTAGTAAAATTTAGATGATGTACTTTAACAATCATATCAAATTCAATCACTAAACTGAACTTGAGAAGGAGGGAGGATGAGGGAGTAGGGTGGGAATTGGGGAAGGGTTAAATGAGAAATGTGTGCATGTATGCCTGTACTAGCTTGTACCTAACAAAGATGTATGACTACAATGCACCAATAAAAAAAAAAAATAGAGATTAATTTCTCAACATTGCATAGCTTTTTTTGGCCAGTTAAGTAAATGTCACATGAGGTAATGGGAAGTGCTTTATAGTATTGGCAATTACTTTAATCATGTAATGGTTATGGATTTGCACTAACAGAAAAAACAATTAGTGTTTAGAAAGTTGGATATGTTTTACCTGTTATAATTGCATTGTGACTAGCATAGCTTGAAATAGTTACCAGCCAGTCAAATTATTTGATTTGCTTTTGTAATGCTCCATTTGATATCTTGCTACAAGGTTACATATTTTCAACTTGTAAATATGCCAATTTATCTGTTCAAGGAAAAAACTGACCTTTTATGAAGGTTATCTCCAGGGAGAAAGAAAGAATTAGGAAACTAAATATTAACAAGCATAAAAGATCTATAATAAAATACTAATGATATTACTGTATGAATATAATATTTTTGTTATATCAAGAGAGCGTTGTGGATTAATCTCCAGACCACCATGATAGAAAAATTAACATATTTTTGGTTTCCCAGTATATTGCAGTAATATATATATACATATATAAATATATGAATGATGTATACATATATATGGTATATACATAATATATATCATAGATATAAATTAATTATACAGTAAATATAATAAGTATGCAATATTATTAGTTCTAAAAACAATGTGTATATCTTAATAAAAATTTTTGATGAGCGGAGTGGCACACGCTTGTAGTCCCAGTACTTGGAAGGCTGAGACCCAAGGATCTGGGTTCACGGCCAGCCTCAGCTACTTAGTGAGATCCTCCACAACTTAGTGAGACCCTGTTTCAAAATAAAGAATAAAAAATAGAACTGGGTGTGTAGCTCAGAGGTAGAATGCCGCTAGGTTCAATCCCTACTACTGGAAAAAAATATTGTTTCCAAAAATAGAAAAAATCCTCTGAAATACTGGAAAAAATGATGTCAATATATTTACTTCATGAAGAGTTGACACGAATTTTCAGTTTTTTTTTTTAAATCCATACTGCAAAGCATGATAAAGTAAAATACAATAAAACAAGGTATAAGTGCATTTTCTACATGATCAAAACCATGTAAGGACATTGAAATTCTAAACTTACACATATATAAAGTGTCTTAATAGGTATCTTTAATATAGAGTGCTTTCAGTTAAGATAAAATGTAGAATTTATAGGACTATTCTAGGGCTCAGTTTCTTACTCAATCTATTCACTGTAGAATGGTCCTGTCAACAAAATATTGTGTTTTGCTTTATTTTTTTCTAATAATTTTAAATGCCATTCTGAATTTAAATGCTATTATGCATTTTACCATGCAGTTCTTATTAACAGGGAAACACTATACAATTAGAATATATAGAAGAGAAATCAACTGAGATGTACCCATTTTATAACACATTGAAATAATGATTTGCAAAAATACATTTTCAGTGAGTGAATTTCATGTTATGGACTTAAAGCTTTATCTAAGGCTGTAGTGTAAAGAATCATTTGTAAAATACTTAGCATCCATAAAATTTATTATTTATGTTCTGAATATCTAAGGCATTCTAGCCTCATTTAAATATACAAAATATAAGTAAGTGCTTACAGCTAACCAATTAATTTGAAATTTATTTTTTTTCTATCACAGGTGTCTATACTTTCAGTTAGAAAAATATTGCTTATATCTAGGTTAAAAGTATAGATAAGAATGTGGATATATTAAAGGTTTTATCCTTCAATAACCCTAGCAGTCTACATAAATAATAGGAGATTTGCAATATCTTGTTGTAAGGAAAGAATATTTGAAGCTACCAAGAGTTTTTTGTTTTTTGTTTTTTTTTTTTTAGCAAATACTGCCTGTGCCATTTTTCATATTCCATACAACTTAGGCTGTTTTAAATAAACACAGTTGCCACTTAGGTTGTTTCCATGTCTCAGATACTGTGAATAGTGCTACAATAAACATGGGAGTGCAGATGTTCCTTTTCTGTACAGCTCTCATTTTCTTTGTATATATACCTAGCAGTGGAATTGCTGTATCATATGGTAGTTCTATTCTTAAATTTGAGGAACTTCCATATTGTTTTCCACAATGACCGTTCTAGTTTACATTTCCATCAACAATGCATAAGTATTCTCTTTTATTTACACCTTCCCAAGTACTTTCTATCTTTTGTCTTTTGTTAGTAGCTATTCTAACTGAAATGAGGTAATTTTCCATTGTGGTTTTGATTTTCATTTCCCTGATGATTATTGATGTTGAGATAAATGAATAAAAATGTTACAAATATATATCACACAAAACAATGTGGTATGCAAAACCACACAAAAATCAGAATACTATTCAATAATAAAATCCTATCATTTGCAGCAACATGGATGGAACTGATGTTCATTATTTTAAGTGAAATCAGCCCGGTATAGAAAGACAAATGCTACATGATCTCATTCATTCATATGTGGAATTGAAAAAGTTAATCTAAAGGAAATTGAGAGTAGAATGATGGTTAACAGAGGCTGGGGAAAATATAAGGGATTGTGGAATGGGCAAAGACTGATTACCAAGTACTAGGTTATAGTTGGACAGAAGTAAGAAATTCTGATGTTCTATTCCTTAGTCGGGTGGCTATAGATAACAATAGTGTACTATTTATTGTTTTTTAAATTTTTATATTTTTATTCGTGCATTATAGTCTCCCATAATAATGTACTTCATAGTGATAGTGACATACATGCACATAGCACTTAGTGAGCTTTCCCTCGACTCCCCCCCACACTCTCCCCTTCCCTATACATGAGATGAGATTGGCATTGGTATCCTCAAATATATACACAATGTTAATGGAAATGGTACCTTCATTGATTCTCAATCTCTCCCCAACTCTTCCCTAGAACACATCCCTGGCTCTCCTGGAATTTCTCCTTCATTATCAAAAGTTCCTCTTGTGTTCTAATTACTGCCTAGCTTCCACATAAGAGGGAAAAACAGATGACCCTTCTCTTTCTGTGACTGGCTACTCTCACTTAACATAATGATCTCCAGGTCAATTTATTTTCCTGCAAATGACATAATTTTGTTCTTTATTGCTGAGTAATATTCCATTAAAAAAGCTTTAAGAATGGATTTTCAATATTTTCACCATAAAGAAAAGGTCAATGTTTGAGGAGATATATATTTTCACCCTGATTAACACTGCATGATGCATACATATATCAAAACATCATCTGATACCCTATGAATATGTAAATTTGTATGCTTTATATATCATTTTAGAATAAAAATAATAAGTAAAATAGCAAAGATATTAGGTCCCTCCTTTGAGTTTTTGATTCAGCAGGTAACTTTTTTTTTTTTTGCGGTACTGGGGATTGAACTCAGGGGGGTTCTACCTCCGAGCTACACCCCCAGCCCCATTTTTTATTCTTTATTTTTGAAACAGAGTCTCACTAAGTTGCGGAGTACCTCACTAGGTAGCTGAGGCTGGCCGCGAACCCGGATCCTCTGGTCTCAGCCTCCCGAATGCTGGGATTACAAGCGTGTGCCACCATGCCCGACTCAGCAGGTAACTTTTAACTCATATACAAAGCTGCATAGAAGACAGTGTGCATATATACATTTTTCTTTCCTATATATATATTTTAATGGTTGTTACAAGAATATAACTAAGCTGTTAATTTTCTATCATCATATAAAGGATATTTGTTTGTTTGTTTACAGTTCTTTAATCTTTGGGTTAATCAAAAATTGAATGGGTGTTGACTATTGTATTAGGCTTTTATCTAACAGATATTATTATATTTTTATAATTTTGAAAAACAAAGTTTTAATACTCTTAAAACACATTTTAGATAAGATTGGAAAGTAGTAGTAGTATTTTTATTCTTTATTTGTGTCTATTTATTAAATATATGAAAGACTTGTCAATATCATAAAATATACATTACATAGTTCAAATAATCCTCTCCATTTTTGTGTATGTGTGTGTGTGTGTGTGTGTGTATATGTTTGCTACTGGGAACTGAACCCAGGGGCATTCTACCTCTGAGCTACACCCCCAACCCTATTTTTATTATTTATTTTAAAACAGGGTCTCACTAAATTGCAGAGGGCCTCACTAAACAGCTGAGGCTGGCCACAAACCTGGATCCTCCCATCTCAGCCTCTCAAATACTGGGATTACAAGCGTGTGCCACCACGCGTAGCTCATCCTCTCCATTTTGAAGAAAAACATAAATGAGGTTTGATAGGTTTTTAAGATGCTTTGCTGGCGGTGAATATGAAAATATTCACAGAATAATTGTAGAGAATAATAATTGAAGAACATGAAATAACTTTGTTCTTACTATGTATCTGGTTGTTAATCAAAAGCAGAAAATGAGTAGAAAATTAAAATTTGTTATAAAATATTTAATTCTACCTAAAAGTACAAAAAACTATAATAAATAATATAAATAATGAATAAAAATGTTTAGATCTATGAAAATTTTACCAATTTGCATTTATTTTAGCTGCATTTTATTAGAATATTTTAAATCTGTGCAATTGAGCATCTAGATAAAATCGAAGGTAATAATGTTCAAATGATCATGAGAAAAAAGCAAATGTTATAAAATGAATATATTGCTGTACTTGTTGAATATAAAAACATATGGTTGAATTAGAAAGAAAAGATTTGTACTAGAATGACAAAGCAGAAATTATTTTGTATAAAAAAGGTAAAAATAATTAAAGCACTTCAAACTAATGGCTACTACATCAAATAAAATGAATTACTAGTTTAAAAAATGCCCCTGCCCCTTGTTATATAATATATTGTGCCAGCTTATAGTTGAAAAAGAAAGCATAAAAAAGTACTTGAAAATATTCTTTGTACTCACTAAGAAAGGTGAGGTATCAAATTGTATGGGAACATCAAAAATTAGATGAGAAGAAACTTGGGGATGCCACTGGTATGTTCATAAATGGAAAGAGAGGAAAAAGCTATTGAAGCGCTTAAGGACATAAGAGTAAAATGAGTTCTAACAGGGCAGGACAAAGAACTATATTGAAAGATGTTCTCAACCAGAAAAATCATTTCTCGGTTATTTTTATTTTCATCAAACCATGTCAAAACATGAAAGTGGAGATAATATCTCATAACTTTTTTATAAATAATACTCACTAGTAAAGATGTCTAGTTTATGAGTGTTCACAAGTGGTTGAGGGCTATTTGTTGTCATAGGGCGAAAACAAGAAAAGTATTTTATTAATCGCTTGTAGAATTAAGTGGATTATATCTGTTATTCTAAATATTTTATTAAAGTAGATTAACATGTGTATATTTGAATTATAAATTATGCTATAATTAATCCCTTAGCATACTTAGAGTTATAACTCTTCAGGCTATTCTCATTATGATTTTAAGTGTATATGTACATTCGTACAAAATGAAACATAAACCCTACTATATTGTAACACCTGTTTATTCAAACAGGTATTCAAACTTAGCTATAAAATTAGTAATGTTAGTTATGCTGGTCTTTTTTGCTATGATCTCTTCATTGAATAAATATTGATCATCTGCTTGCTATCAGAACTCTTAGCCTTGTGAATGCATCACTGTACAAAGGAAGAAATGTGATAACTTACCTTCATTACATTTATAATCCAATAAGGAAGATGAATAATCAGAGCTAATGGTCATTCATATTTATTAATATGGCTAAATATATAGATATTTTCCTGAACTCAAGCGTTTCTATGAAGGATCTGCCATCCACTTTAAGTTATTTGAGTTAGGATTGACCATGTCCAATTATAAACACTATTTGAAAGTATTTGACATATATTTTGTTGTAGCATTTACAATTCCATAACACCATGCTTGTTCACGCACTTTTCTTTGTAATAGATGCTGCATAATTTAGAGCAAGCTTCATGTTTTAATTATATTTTTATTTCTATCATAAAATTTCAGTTATACTAGATAAATAAATTTAATAAAACTGTTGTGCAACATAGAGCCTACAGTTAATAATACAATATACTTACAAATTGTTGAAAACTGGGTATGGTGGCACATGCCTACAGTCTCAGTACTTGAGAGGCTGAGGCAGTAGGATCACAGGTTTGAGGTCAGTGCACAATAACTTATGGAGACCTTGTTATGGAGACCTTGTTTCAAAATAAAATATAAAAAAGGCTGGGAGTGTAGTTCAGGGTTCAATCCCTGATACTACCAACAAAAAAAATATTGAATTATTGAGGGTGTAGATCTCATGTGTGCTTTTAACACACACACACACACACACACACACACACAAATACATACACACACACACACACACACACAAAGTGGCAAGGAAATTTAAGGAGATGTGTTGAATATGCCCTTTACCTTTATTCTGGTGATAGTATAGTATCAGGGATATTTGCATATATCTGAATTCATCAAATTTTGTATATAAATATTGGCAGTTCTTTGTGTATTAATTATACTTAAAAATCTCCTGTTAAAAAGCTACAAAATTTTATCTGTTAGTTAAGCCTGAGTAAAACTAGAATGGAGTAGCATTAAAGTTATTTTGTAGAATAACAAAATATAACCTTATCTATACCACAGTTTAAAAGCAGAATGAAACATAACACATGTGGAGTTTGGAAAACAGATTTTTAAATGTGGGTAAATAGAGAGATTCAGTGCCTGGTCCACAGTAATAAGCCCTGTTCAGAAATAACACACAGCAACTCAAAGGAAAGTGTTCTTTAAGGAACAGCTGTTAAGAAAAAGAAACAACCAAATTTAGAAGTAGATCAAAGAGAATTCAGTTTCATGTTCAGTGTTACCACAGGTCCAAATGGAGATTTTCTGACTCTCTACAGATGTGGATCTTCGTTTCATTTTCTATACATTGATATTTACCCTGTTCAAAATCAACAGTTCATATTTAATAGTAATATAAATGATTCTTGTCTAGTAGAAAAAAATAAAATAAACCTTATGGTTTATAACACTATAGGAAATTCACTGTAAATTACTTTCATTTTTAAACAGCCTTGTGGGCTATTTTGATGTACTTATATCTACACAAACTTCTCAAATGATATTTTAACCAATTTTGCCCTCTTCCTAGTTCCCTTGTTAATGAGTTTGTCTTTGACACATGGTTATTTTGTTGTTGTTGTTCTTATCAGAGCCACACTTCTACCTTTCTGTAATTTATACTTTAATGTCACATTAGAATTGACTATCTGACAGGAATTCATGCCTTCATTCTCTGAGTAGCATCTCTTTCCCCACCTCAATCATGTCATGCATTACCACTATATTGCTTTCCTGGCCATGAGGGTAAGCACTTTTCCTAAAACAATTCACCTATAATACTATGTTTTATTGATGTAATTACATGCATGTTAAATTGTCACATCTTTATTTTTCTCTAGTTGTTCATTTGTTTCCTCTTAGAAGCAAGAAGAAAAGGCTTCTTTGGATCAGGTAGCTAAAAGGTCAATGAGAATAACAAATTTCTATGACAATTTTCTCACCACACTGTAACGTAGAAGAAAGAAATAATGAAAACAGATTTTGGTAATTTCTTAAGTTCTTGGGTCAAATTTTTCCTGGAACCACATTATTTCTTTCTTTCTAAATTAAGGATAAAGTATGTTTTTGTTAAAAGGAATTTTAAGCCGGGCGTGGTGGCGCACGCTTGTAATCCCAGCATTCGGGAGGCTGAGACCAGAGGATCCGGGTTCCTGGACAGCCTCAGCTACCTAGTGAGGCACTCCACAACTTAGTGAGACTCGGTTTCAAAATAAAGAATAAAAAATAGGGCTGGGGATGTAGCTCGGAGGTAGAATGCCCCTGAGTTCAATCCCCAGTACCGCAAAATAAAAAGGAATTTTATTTGTTGTTATGTTTCTTTTAGCCAAAGAATTCTAAACAGAGTTCATATGATAGAAATACTGAAAAACAATTGACTTAGGAAAAGTAATACATATGAGCATATATTGCATGAAATTATAAAGGGCTAAAACTTAAATTCATTATAATTGTCATGATCTTTGGAAGAAATATTCAAAAAATATTTTATTTATTATTTATTTTTACATAATTTCACTTCAACAGTGAAATCATAGGTGATGAAATCACATTAATATTAAAAATTCAGAGACAATATTAGAAAATAAATTGGGAATTTAGAAAAGTAAAGACAATGATAGAAACCAAAGCAAATGAAATAATGGATGATAGGTCAGATATTTTCTTTTTTTTAAAGATCTAACTATGTCATTGGAAGCAAAATTGATGCATCAACATACATTTTTATAAAATTGTAGCCAATCATGAAGCATTTCAGTTTTAACAACAGCCAATAGTTGAGTATATAGTGAAAATTTGAAAACTAAAGCTGTAGCAATACATATTTATTGAGAACATATTAATTACAAGTGCTTACTTGGTCAAAGTTATTATGAAAACATATTTTGTTAGGGATAATTTTGTTATCATTACAAAACTTTGGGAGAATAACTGGTGTAGTACATTTTCTCTTATCTGATGTGAATAATGACAAATTTTACTGAGGGAAATATTCAATATGTGAGTTATTTTATTTTCTTTTAATACTTTGAAGGTACTAGAGCCTCATAACTGCCCTCCATTTTTCATTACTTGGGCCACAGAAGGGCCCTTTTCCACTCATGTTATACAATGTGTACATGTTAGACTACTTTATTTACCCTTAATAAGTGTCTAATTTTTATCATATGTAACTTCATGCAGTCTTTCTTACTGAAGAGTGGACCAGATGTTGGAGGAAAGATTTCAGTCAGTGAAATCTTTGTGTCTGTTTTTCTTTTATCGGTTCCAAGGCAGAAACCTTGATGGCAAAGCACCTGGCAGACAAAAGTCAAGTTCAGCCATGGCTGCCAGAAACAGAGATGGTGAGATGAGGGGACCAGAGATATAGTTCCGTAAGACCCTACCCCCTACCCTATTCTGACCATGCTCCACCTCTGAAACTTCCTGTGTTGGGGACCATGCATTCAACACCTGAAATTTGGGGGAGAAATTCTAAACCCAAATCATAACAACCTCCTACCACTTTAATACATTTCCTAGAATTTTTTCAACTTACATCTATAGCTGTGCAGGGTGAAGAGATGGTAGGTAGAAAGACCATTGGGCTTTGCAAAAGATCCTTCTAAAAGCTTAGGTTGTAAAGTATTAAATTTATTTGGTAAGGATATTTTTAATGTGTCTATAAACATTCAATATTTTTGTCCTAAAACATGCACTTTAGAAATTTCTCCTGTTTTAATAATTTTATGCTTTACCTAATTTTTCAATTCTCAGAAGTTAAATATTTTTTATTCTAGACATTAGTATGTAATAATTATAAAAAATATCCATTATAGGATGGAATACATTCTTAAATGATGAAAATATAGGGCTACTCACTATAAAGATATAAATGTACAATAAATTGTTTTTATATTATTTGTGTCTGGGGCACATATTTTCATAAATGCAAAAATATTGTATGTATTTTCTAATTAATTTTCTACATATTCCCATGAACAAACATTTAAACATGAAAAATCATGAAAACATGAAAGTTGATGATAAAATATAAGTTCCTATTCCTTCTTAGTACAGATGCATTAGTTAATTTAAATACAGTGAGAAAATCTTTACTGCAGAGTCTGTGTCCAGTGTATGGGAGTTTTATAGGTAATAGGGGACTCAGGTCTATGATTAGTTCCATATTTCCTCTTTCCATAGCAAATAAAACAACAGCTTCACATTAGATAGAACTGTCATTACATATAGGCATGTCAGGCAATCATTCAAGTGAAAGCAATTTGCTTAGATTTGTCTAAAAATTTATTTTGGATAGGGATTGAACACAGGGGCATTCTACCTCCAAACTATGCCCTCAATTCCTTTTTTAATTTTTTTACTTTAAAATGGGGTCTCACTAGATTTTTTAGAGCTTCAATAAATTGCTGAGGCTGGCCATGTGCCTAGGATCCACCTGTTTCAACCTCCCCAGCAATGGGATTATAGGTATGCCCCACCATGGCTGGATATCTAAATCTTTATTAAAAACGATCACTCCTAAATAAATATCTGTTCCAGTATTTTCAGCCTCTCCAGGAAAAGCCTTAGAGAAATTCATTGCTGTGGTGGGAGCAATTGAAATCAGTCCTGTTCTACAACTAGGTGTCACTTAATCTCCTGCACAAATTTCCTTCTACTAAATATGTGGTTCCCTTCAGCACTCATGTTTATCATAGGCTTTTAGGAATAAGACACAGGAAATAGGCCTAGGTGTTCATTTCATTGGTTGGATGAATGAATTTTCCCAGCAAATTAAATCTTCTCAAGGGACAATATGATATGTAGATTTTGCATTGGATGTTCTTTCTGCCTGGAACATTCTCCTTCCCTCCCTCCCATTATTCCCTTGGCTAACTTTCTCATTTTTTTTTTGAAGTCTTGATTACCATCTAAGCAATATATGCTCTTGATTAGCCTGTAAAAATACCCTCAATTTCTGTATATCAGTGTAATGGTTTGGATTTAGAACAACCCCCTAACTCTAACCAAAAAAGGGGACTTTTTATGCTCTCTCTCTCTCTCTCTCTCTCTCTCTCTCTCTCTCTCTCTCTCTCTCTCCCCCACAACAAAGAGAATCTAAGAGCAGTATCTGGTGCTATTCCTCTATCTGCTTCTAGCAACCATGTCCCAAGTTCCACAGACCAGGCCTGACAGGTACTGAATCTTGAATACTAAAAACATTGTGAGCAAATAAATCTTCCTTCCTCTAAGACAATCAGAATCCTCTATTTCCTTTTACCCTACTCTACCTTTTTTTTTTTTTTCATTCCATTTTACCTTTGTGTGTTTGATACTGGAGATTGAGCCTAGGGGACTTCTAACTCTGAACTATATCTCCATTCCTTTTATTTTATATTTTGAAATAGAGTCTCAGGAAGTTTCTGAGGGCTTCCACTAAATTTCTGAGGTTGGCCTTGAATCTGAGATCTGCCTTTCTCAAACTCCCAAATACTGGGATAACAGACATATGCCACCATACCTGATATGCATTTTACTTTCTTGGCACATTTCTTTAAGACAA
>PVLC010019241.1:0-30940 GCA_004027655.1 Graphiurus murinus | reverse complement strand
GCGCACGCTTGTAATCCCAGCATTCGGGAGGCTGAGACCGGAGGATCGGGGTTCGAGGCCAGCCTCAGCTGCCTAGTGAGGCACTCCACAACTTAGCGAGACCCGGTTTCAAAATAAAGTATAAAAAATAGGGCTGGGGGTGTAGCTCGGAGGTAGAATGCCCCTGAGTTCAATCCCCAGTACCGCAAAAAAAAAAAAATAAATAAATAAGTGTTTCCCTAGTGGTAGAGTGTTCTGAGAACCAAATGAATAGTAAATGAATTGATTTTAAAAGGTGGCCTGAGAGTTGGCTTTGTCTTTTTAAAATTTGGTTGTAAACAGCTTCCAGATAAAATGAGAGCACTGAGGAAATTTAATATTTTGAGAGGGCTGAAAAAGTGGGGAGAGTCCCCTAACTTGAGATATTAAGGGTCAAGCTAACTTTAAAAGTAAATACTACCCTTTAATTGTGACTGTCAAATATGTGTGTGGATGGACAAAAACTTGAAGATTTTGTTGTTAGAATTACGAAAGATAGTTTTTCCTCAAGAATGTTTCTCCGAGTACGATTACATGAACTTCTCCCCTCATCTTACAATGTGCGTATCAAGTTATGTTATATGAAATTATTTTAACATATTATAAACTGTTATTCATTTCAACTCAATATTTGTCCAGAACAAATAAATAGTTCAGAAAAATTCTTTATATATGATTCTACTTAAAAATAGTGTATATCCAGATATTAGTTTTGCATAGCCATAGGCAATATGCAAAACTCTTACAAATACCTCTTACATATTTAAGTTTTTCTTTCTGAATCACACACATATGGCTTAAACTATAACTCTGGAGCATTTAGTGTTCTTTCTTGCTGTGAGTTCTCATAGGACTCCATGGTTTTCATGGGTTCTATTACCTAGACATGGCATATAGCACCTTTCCCTAAAATTTCTAGTTTATTATTGATATCTATAATATAATGCTATCATTTATGTCACTTAATTTAAAAAAGTTAATTTGACTGTTGTCTATCTTAGGTATGTCACTGTTTAATTATGTATCAGATTATTGTAAAATGGCCAAACCAAGCACTTACGAAAAAAATTCAACCAGTGTATTACATGCTTGATTTTATCTTTATTTTCCAAATCAATCATCTCATTGTTTAACATTAAAGACCCTAAGATTTTTTTCTCAAACTTACTGAATTCGTGGAATTTGCTATTTTGTGTTAATAATGTTTTTGGTTTCTCAGAGATTGTTATAGAAGAAAAGATGTCAGATGCTTCATGATCTTATGCTTTTGCCTTTCAGATGTCAGCTATTGAAAATATGGCGGAAAAACTAGAGAGCTTCAGTGCCCTGAAACCAGAGGCCAGTGAGCTGCTCCAGTCGGTGCCCTCTATGTTCAACTTCAGAGCACCTCCTAATACCCTCCCAGAGAACCTACTGCGGAAGGGAAAAGAGCGTTATACCTGCAGGTAACTACACAGTTAATTATAAGTGACTTTCCAAATATCTCCCCTCTTCTTTCAAAAGGCAGTATTAGGGGTTTTTGGAAAGTATTCTTGATTGGATGACTAATAACAACCATGATAGATTTCAGGCACTTCAAAGTGCTCTTTATTTTGTGAGATACAAAAATAGTGGTTTTAAAAACTTATTATTAAACGAGAATTTTAACACAGGCCATTTGGTTGTGATAAATGGCCTTGGAAATGGTCCAATACCATCTACTTGTCTCACTTTGATATTTACAAATTTTCTTTCATAGTTAATTATTTTAAAGGTAAAATACTACTGTCCTCAGGCATACATTTATTAACTGTCATGATATTGAAGAATAAAGCCATTTATAAGTACTAATAAGGTCCATAAGTAAGAAACAAAAACAAAAGCTAGTTAATAATATTTTGTTGTTGTTGTTACTCATCAGTAGAAGAGTAAAGCTTGTTTTGTATTTCTGATTTTTTTAGTGTGTTTTTTTAAAAAATAAAATGTATTTATAATTTCTGAATTGTCTTCAGAAATTTGGGCTATCTGACTCAGGCATATCAGTTTATCTGCTTTTTGGAAATGTGTCTCTTTCTTTCCAGAAAAGCTTTTATGGGAACATACCTTGATGGATGAAGCCTCAGAATCTTGTCTGATTTGATACTACTCAATGTATAGGGAATTGTCACTGTGGCTAACATACAAAATGAGTTGAAACATTTGAAATATGTTTACATCAACCCAGAATCACAAACTCTCATCATTTTTTATCCCCTTGTCTGGTTCAGTTTTGTGAATGTAAAGATACGGAGTTAATAAAAGAGGCATATGGGGGTCATCAAAACTAAAGTCTATTTTCATAAACTGCTTACTTATGCATGAGCAAATCCAACCAGATCTCATAATGCAGCCTTTATTTGTAGAGTTATTTATATCTGTAGAACAGCTTTGTTGCAAATTTTAAATACCAAAGGCATGTGAGTTCCATGCACAATTAATTAAATCAGGAATAAGCATCTGGCTGCTTTGCAGCTCTAGTGAAATGAAGTTGACTGTGCTGACTTTCTCTTATAAACATCTTTTCATAACAGATACTGTGGCAAGATTTTTCCAAGGTCTGCGAATCTAACACGGCACTTGAGAACTCACACAGGAGAGCAGCCTTACAGGTTTGACAATGATTTTTCTAAATATATTGATAAATATTGTAAAAATTAAAGTGGACTCTCTGGCACAAATTTCAAGGAGGCTACTTTAGTTCATGTCTGAATTTATGTCTACTTAATGTTGAGTCAAGGAAGAATTGACTAATTGCTAGGATCAAAATTAGAAAAGTCCTAGTAGGTATAGTGACACATACCTGTAATCCCAGTGTTGGGAGACTGAGACAGGAGGATCACAAGTTCAAGGCCAGTCTTAGCAAGTTAGCAAGACCCTGTTTCAAAATGAAAAATAAAAAAGGGGCTAGAGTGTAGCTCAGAGGAAGAATGCCTCTGGGTTCAACCCCAGGATCAAAAAAAAAAAAAAAAAAAAGTACTAATTTATTTAATCAAGACTTTCTGCTTAAAAGTTTAAGCTGTTTCTAGTAAAGAAAATACATTTAAAACATGTTAGCTATGTTTAAAATCACTTTTTATTACTTTAGTGATCACTCTTCTTAATAACAGCACTATTTTAATTGAAAAAAACTCAAAATTACAACTCCACTTTTCTAAGTCCTGAATCTATGGTAGGAATTAACAATCCATATATAGTTTGTTTTCCCAGTGCAGAGAAGTCAGTATCTACACTTCCCAACAGGAGGTTTAAAAATAAAAACTCTAAGCCTACAGAGAAGGAAGAAATATTAAACTAGAGATAGAATAGATAAAATAGAGTACATTACAGGAAAAAAAGGCCAATTCTATCTGTTAAGTGTCAAAATTATCCATATGACACGTGGGACACATCTAATTTTAATATTACTTACAGTAAAATTAAAATAAGCACCATGGCCACCTCCAGTTTTAAAATAAAACCTACATTCTCTAATGTGCAATAGTTTGTGTATAATATTAGGAATTTATGAATACTTTTTTCTAAAAATACTATTTATCTTAAACAATATCATAATTCATTCTCCTTTGAAGTTCTTAAGTTCTTTTTTTTTTTTTTTGTGATACTGGGGGTTGAACTCAGGGGCAATTCTACCTCTGAGCTACATCCCCAGCCCTATTTTTTATTCTTTATTTTGAAACAGGGTTTCCCTAAGTTGCAGAATGCCTCACTAGGTAGCTGAGGCTGACCGCAAACCTGGATCCTCCGGTCTCATCCTCCCAAATGCTGGGATTACAAATGTGTGCCACCATGCCTGGCTTCCTTTGAAGTTCTTATACATTTCTTATGTGTAAAATTATTTGGGTCTGAATACTATTTTTTTCTTTAAAATAAAAAATTAATTTGTACTGTTTCAAAGATTTTTTTTTCAATGTATAAGAATGAGAAAATAGGCAGACTGATGCTATTTTGAAGATAGTTGAAATTTTAGGAGAAAACTGAAGCAAATTAAACTTAGGAAATTGGTGTTGTCTTAAATTCTTTGGTTTTCTACATGTTTTATAAATCACTGATCATAAATAACATTTCTACTTTATATGTGATAAAATACAATTGATATAATAGATAACTAAGAGGTATAATGGTGGAAAGTTTTACCCTTTTGAAGAAAATTTCATCTCCCAGCAGTTATGTTTAAGGAGAAGATGTTCGCCCTTATATTTTGATATAGCCGGGGGTAGTGGTATGCAACTGTGAAATTATGCTTTTATTTTCTTTTTCTTTATATCTGAATGCAGTGATTTTACTCTCCTACATAAATGGTACTATTAGACGTGCATTTAAAAATTACATAAACCAGCATGGATCTTAAACAATGATTGTCCAACCCCTCTGTTTTACAAATGAAGAAAATCAGATCTATAAAGGCTCTGTAAAGTCTGATAGCAATAGAGTCAGAATGAAAACCCAGGCCCAGAAGTCTCACCTCTACGTTTTTCTCTCAGACATGATTTCAAAAACTTCTTTGACCTCTGTATCTACGTCTAGTAACTAGGCAAGCCTAATAACATACTGTTCACATTTGGATTATATGTTCACTTTAGGAATTTTTAAAACTTAGGCCTGATTCAAGTTGCTTTTTAATCATCTACTAATCTATTGGTGTAGAATGGAATTATTATTATTTTTTTAATTCAAAGCACTTATCCTTCTGGCCAAGATGTTAGCAGAAGAGATATATAAAGTAACAGTTGATTATTAATTAGAATATTCTTAATGGGCCAATTTTATTCAGATTTAAGATGACGCTTATTAGATTTGGAAAAGCCTCTTTGCATACAAGCAATTGGAATCATGTCAAAAACTAAATCTCACCTCCTCATGATTTGTGTAGAAAATGTTATGAGTGAAAATTTTTCTGAAGTTTGTGGTGGGAACATACTTTTCTGTCAGTATTTCCTCCGTTGTTATGCTTAGTACAATGCAAAGTGTCCCATGCTTCTTACTGGTAGTGCATCTTGGAGGTAAACAATGTTATTTCAAAGAAGGCCAGGCATTTTTTTTTCAAAAGAAGAGGCTAAAGGAGTTTAAGTAATATCAGTGCATGTTTTTCACACAGTTTCTTGTTAATATTATAAGGAAAGTTGAGGAGCCTCATCATACCAGAACAGATTTTAAGGTAGAAGAATTAAGTCAGTCCTTAAGTTGTTTTATTAATGCCATGCTAAAGCAACTAGTCCAATAAATTTATTTTTCCCACTGAACTTACTAGACTTCTGACATCACATGAGGACAGCTAGCTGTAGGAGCCAGGGGACTTCGAGTGGAGAATGGAATGGGGTGATTTCTGATGTAGAGCCCTTGAACTCCAGTCTGCTTTCAGAAGTGGGAAGAGAAGGGCTCTCTACTCATAGAAGAATGAGTTAAGATTTTTTCTGGCCACTAAGTTAGAAGTATTAACTTTAAACCCATTTGGAGACAGTCCATTTTTTTTTCTTTCAGGCAACACATTACACAATAAACACATAAATGAAGGAATTTTCACCTTCAAATGCTGGTGGAGAATTACCCATTAGTTACAGAAACCACTTTTCTTCCTTGCTGATGAGAAATAGGGGGCTGGGGTTCTTGCAATTTTATATTTTTATTTCATATTAAAAGTTACTTTAAAATAATCTATGATTTTTTTTACATGGATACCAGGAAAAATTAGCCAGCCACTAATAAGTGCTTTCCTGAAAGATTGACCTCATTCAGAGCTGCTACTGTGAATGTAGCTCTTTAAGACAAATAGAAATGAAACATTGAGGGGTAGGGAGAAGGAAGGTTTATTTGTTTTCACCAAAAAGGGAATTTGGTGGTACAATTACTTGCTTTTGCAACAGTTGAAGATTACTAAAGACTTTGGGATTATAATCCCCACAGATTATGAAAATCATTGTCTGGTATCAGACTATACTACTCATGATTTGTGTAGAAAAGTTTGAAAGTTTGAAGTGTTTATTGCTATTTTGGAGAAAATAAGGAAATTTTCTTTAGAATTTGCAGATTAGGTGAACTTGATAAGATTAGTTAATCAGACTCTACAATTATGAATTAAAAGTAATCGTTTTTACTTTGAAGAATACATGAGCTAGTTTCGTGTTTGTATAGTCGATCTGGCTACCCTAATAAATTTGGGAGCAGTAAAATCACCAATGTATTATTATGTTTTTCACAAAGTCATGAAAATCTTTATAACTCTCTATTGGACTTAAATTTTGACTTTCTGAAGAGTGTTCTTCCCTGCACATTTTCTGAAATGTTTTATGGGTGAGAAGTTTTGATCTCTGTTTTACTAGTCTTGAGAAATATCTTTTGATTTGTTTGCAAATGTTTTCTCCACGTTTATTTTTCAGATGCAAGTACTGTGACAGATCATTTAGCATTTCTTCCAACTTGCAGCGGCATGTTCGCAACATCCACAACAAGGAGAAGCCCTTTAAGTGTCACTTATGTGATCGGTGTTTTGGTCAACAAACCAATTTAGACAGACACCTAAAGAAACATGAGAATGGAAACATGTCTGGTAGGTAACCCACAGTGTTAAAGGAAAAAGTGGGTTATTTTTCACATTTTAAAAGATAATTGTGATCTTTCTTCTTTCCTATCATCTTGGCGGCTGCAAAGTCATATCTTACTGTAAGTTCCTAGCAAGGTTCCCATGAGATTTTGAAATCACACGCATGTGATCATTGACTAATATACTACTCAGTGGCCTTATTTGAATTTTTAAAATCCTGCTGGATTTATCTCAATGGATAATGTCAAGCAAAAGAGCTATGGCCCAAACTCACTGGAGACATGTGAATCAAGGTTTCCTAAATTTCAGGGAATACTTTTTCCACCTATTATCACAGAATGTATCCCCTAAGCATGGCACAATTTGCAGGGGACAACCACAGAATACTGTGCCTTGCATATTAACCTAGAAACCACAGCTGCTTTTTCAGAAGGCCTGCAGTTCAGAGGACCTCTCCAGGGTATCTTTTCTTAAGTCTAGGGATAGAAGACCGTTGACAAGATCAAAGCAACCCATAGCACACGATGGAGATGTTTTGTTTTTGTCACAAATTCTGATGCAAATTATGTTAAAATTAACCAGCAAAAAACTAGCTTTCCTTTAACTTAAACCTGCCAGCACATATTTCACAGAAAGGATTGTAGATCTTCTTGCCTTTGGCTTCTAAGAGTTAGATAAACCATTAACTAATATTTGCTTGCTGTCATACGTTATGTGCCAGAACTCATCTGTACAGTTATCATTTCTTAGTAGAGAGTCAAGTAAACGAGTTAGAAGGATGGAAGGATAAGCATGGGACTCAGGAAAAGAGATTTTTAAGAGCAGAAAAAAAGTTGTATTTACATAGACTTGTAGTCTTCACTTAAGGATATCATTTTCTTATTAATACTACATTTAATAATCATGGTTTTAAAATGTTCCTGTAAAGGTTCATTGTATGATCTTGAATGATGACTACATAGAACTATATGCTGTTTATTTCCCTCAAAGGTAAATATGTAATGATAAAGGCTTTAAAATACTTTTTAGGCATATAAATCTTAATCAGTATACAAACTAGGCCACACTTTCTAACTAGCATACTAGATACCATTTTCTAATCCAAGTTACTTCAGGAAAAAAGAAAGAAGTATAACTTGTCAAAGTTGAACATAATCTGTTAACCTAGGTCAAAACTTCTTTAAATCTGAGTGGACATTCTAACTTTTTTTTTTTTTCACATACACTATTGTGATGACCTATTGAATTATATGTACCTTGTGGGCAAGATAAGCAGCATGAAGCAAATGCTGATGTAGAATTCAACCACATATAAAGTGCTGACAATGGTGCCAGCGATTCTGTGATTAGGGCATTGTGGTTCTAATTGTTTAGGTGAGGAAGGTAAAGATCACCCTGTAACAGGCAGATCCGGTATTGTCCTCTTAATACTGGACGAACCTTGGGCTGATGTGTTCTGAGCCTGCCCACAGCTTAGCCCACCAAATCAGGATGGAGGATTTTCAGTGTGTTTTCAATCTCTATGTTGTAGCATGCTTCAGCACAACAGCAGTAAATACGTATTGATTGCAACCGGGACTGGGTACAGTTTCTTATGTCAGAAACTATTTAAGACCTGTCTCTAATTTGTCTCACCGTATCTCCACATTATATGAATAAAAGTGTTCCCATATCATGGTGGGGGTGGGGGAAAGCTAGTGAGAGAAATGACATCCTTGGAAGACTTCATAATTTTAAGGGTTCAGAATATTCCCAAGGGACTTCATGGGCATGTGTAATATGGTTCGTTGGGAAGACTTTGACCTCCTAAAGTAACTATTACTACTATTCAAAAGGGCATGTTTTAAAAAAAGAACACTGAGCAAATTAATAAGGAGTGAGGTTCGAAATAAGTTGCCAGATAAATAATAATCATAGTCACAAAAGGCTTTCTGCTTCCCTCAGGTACTGCAACATCATCGCCTCATTCTGAACTGGAAAGTACAGGTGCACTTCTGGATGACAAAGAAGATGCTTACTTCACAGAAATTCGGAATTTCATTGGGAATAGTAACCACAGCAGCCAGTCTCCCAGGAATGTGGAGGAGAGGTAAGGCTGGTTTTCAATTTCTAAACACTGTGATATCCAGAATGAATACACATACACACATACATACATACAGGCATACTGGGGATGGATCCTGGGGGCATTCTATCTCTGAGCTACACCCCCAGCCATTTTTGTATTTTATTTTGAAACAGGGTCTTGCTAAATTGCTAAATCTGGCCTTGAATCTGTAATCCTCTGGTCTCAGCCTCCCGAGTACTAGGATTACAGGTGCTTGCCACCATGCCCGGCATAAATGTTCTTAAATACATGTGCTGTGCTCAGTTTTGTCACACTGCCATTCCTTCAGCCACATATGGCTACCTAATATTATATACACATAATGCTTTACTCATTAACTGACAGTTCTCATGATAATGCTATAAGATGGTGGCTATAATTTTATCAGTGAAGAAGTGGAGATATCCAAGGTTAATGACTTGCTGGAGGTCACATAAGTCAGAAAGGGGATTCAGCCTGGCCTCTCTGGTTCCAGAGCCCATGATTTTATCACCATGCTGTTCTCCTCTTGACAGCTGGCAGAATATTTTATCAAAATTTCAAAAGGAGAGGGGAAATCACCACAGATTTTATGGAGTCACATATATCTTTATGTGTCTATATCAGAAATACCCACTGATTGTTACCCAAATATCTAAAACTATCTGAGGCTTCTTAGTGAGATTCTGTCACTACTTGTATCTTCTCATTTGGGTGCTCACTTAATTCTGGCATGTTTGTTTCAGTGGACATGATCATTCTTGTTTTTAGTAGTCTGGTGTACTGCTTTCTCTTTCATCATCAGTATCAAACATATTGTAAGAAAAGTTTTTAATACTGTTGATAATAACTCACACTTACCTAGCATTTCACCTTGTATGTTCATGGAATATTATTTCATCAAAACTACCAGATGCAGTTTTTCTTATCTGTAAGTTATAATTAAATATTAAAAATTGAGAACTTCACTTTTCTTCTTTGTCTCTCTTATTTATTTATTTATTTATTTATTTATTTATTTATTTATTTATTTATTTTGGCCCTGGGGATTGAACTCAGGGGCATTCTACCTCTGAGATAGACCCCCAGCCCAATTTTATTTCTTACTTGGGAACAGGGATTCAGTAAGTGCAGAGGGCCTTACTAAGTTGCTGAGGCTGCCTTTAAACCTGCAATCCTCCTGTTTCAGCCTCCCAAGTACTGGGATTACAAGCATGTGCCACCACGGCCCACAGAACTTCACTTTTTTTAACATAACTATTGTGTGACCTAATAAATTAAGATGCCACATCGTAAACGTTAATATAGCATGAAACTTATTAATAAAAGTTCCCTTATTTTTCATCACACAAGTATTATTGGATTAGTTTCCTCTCTTTTTGATGCTAGAAAAAGTCAAGGTAGATTATTTTAGATACTTTCTTCATTAAAACATTCTTCAAATAAACACATTTACTAAAATAACACAAAAACATACAACCACTTTTATTCAACTTGTATGAAAGGTATCTAAGGAAAAAAGGAGAGAAAGATCCCTCGAGGCACCTAAGAAGTGTGATGAGATCTGCAGCACTGCACAGTTGGTTGATTCTTTCCCTCTGCTTGCCCCTTCCTGTGCACACATGTGGGTATATGTGCATGTCTACCTGAGAGACAGAATGATCACAAGTACAGCATACCAAGAACTACTAAGAAATACAGTCACAGGTTTACATTTTCATAATAACATTTACATGATGCAAATAAGAATATTGAACAAAAGACACATTTGAGTTCTGAGATGCCTATTCAGATTTTCTAGCTCTTAATTGGAGACCTGTGAGTCTGTATGGCTGCAACATCTGGCTTCAACATGTCTCAACAGCACAGAAGTAAGAAGGTTGAGTCATCCAACTTTTCCCTCCTCGACTTCTATCAGGCTACTTTTGATGAATAATTTATCCCCTATAAATTGCCACATTTGAAAGCATAATTAACAAATAGGTTTTCTTAATTATGTTGGCTTTTGTTGCTTTTGGGTTTCATCCATGCACTCTTTTGTTCTTTTACTAAATTCTTTCATTAAAAAAAAAATACAATTTTGATCCATTCAAGCTAGCATGTTGGCAGTATATCTGGAAACTAATAATTTATGTCTGTACAAAAAATGTTTTCATAGTTCTTTGACAAAAGAGGTTAAGAGGCTGGTTATATAAAATGCTTAAATAGTAATGATGAATTTTTCTGGGCAAATCAATTTTTACTGTGTGCATCTGTCATGCCCAAGATTGTTTTATTTTTGTATTAATTTTATTCTGGGAAATCTAAGTATTAAGCTATACTTATTTTTATGTGGGAAAATTATGTGGATGCATTACTGATACCTGATTTTCCATGGTCTGAAAAATTGTTTCAGTACCTTGTGAAAGTTATACATGGCTATAAAAATAATTTAATAGTCTCCCTGAGTTCTCTGAACTGGTGAGTAGATGAAGGAGCAAGGGAAGACGGTGAGATTATGAATGTACCAGGAACTGGCACACCTGGATGCCTGTGATGTTTCAGTTCCTAACAAGCTTCCTAAACTTCGGCAAGTGCTTTAACTTTTCTGATCATATGTCATTAAAAGGATGAGGCTATGAGAAGATACTCTTCAGACCAAAACATATGCTTACTTTGTAGCTTAATTTCAACTTTAAATCTCACAGCAAAACTTAAATTCATATTATCCTCATTTTAGCTTTCCTTTGAAAGTCTGAGAAGCTTGTTGTAGTTTCATTAATGCCCTCAAATGTATGAAGCTGGAATTCCTGGGTATTCTACCTCTTTTTTATAATTACTCTTGAATCACATATTACCCTTGCAAACAAGCAAAAGTATTACAAATTCCTTTTAAAAGTGCAACATTCTTTTTTTTGCATCATTATATTAGATATGCTTGTTAAGTAAAACTTAAAAATACCTATACAATTACCTTCCTAGTTCATTTCCTACTTCAACATTTTTGAGAAATAAGGAACTTTTTTACACTCTATTGAGAATAGCTTGGAAAGAGTATGAATAAGAGAGCTCTCTCCCTTCCAAATTTGGTGGAGTGTGTAAGTGGAGTATACCACAAATGTCATCCAGAAAGAATAAAGACCAATTGGTCCTGCCTAGTACTGTTAAAAAAAGAAAAAAATCACATTTTCTTTGAACTCTTAGATTCACGTTAGTTTTATGTGTTGAAACTGTTGTTGTCTCTGTTGCTCAGGAATATGAGTTTTCCAGAAATCAACTATTTTAAGTGGTGGGTACTTAAATGGTAATTAGGTAAATTATGCAGAGAAAACATCTGTGTGGTTTTTATATCTTACATAACAATATCATTTATCAGGCAAAAGCCTACTATCAGAGACTAAATTGTTTTTCCAGTTCTGTCAGAAGCTCCATTTATAATCTGAATAATCATCTAACTATTTTCACTTTATTTTCCCATTTATGAAATTATATTATTTTCCCAAGCATTTACAGCATATAAATAAAAAATTTATAGCATATAAAGCGTTTACAGCATGTAAATAAAAATTTCCTTTGTAAGTGTTGAAAATCTGAACTCTTGTTAGGGAGATGATGAGAAAGCTAACTAACTGCATGTTTAAAAATTGAATGAACCTGAACGTGGTGGCAGATGCTTGGAATACCAGTTCTTGAGAGGATCTTGGGAAGTACTTGAGATAGGAGGATCCTAGCTTCAAGGCCAGCTTTAGCAACTTAAGCCCTCAGCAACTTAGTGAGACCCTGTTTCAACACTGAAAAAAAAAAAAGTAGGGCTGGGGGTGTAGCTCAGAGGTAGAATGCCCCTGGGTTCCATCCCCAGTACCACAAAATAAATAAATAAATAAATAAATAAATAAATAAATAAATATATAAAACCAATAAATGAACCTTTGTCTTTCTATGCTTTTGAAAGGATGAATGGTAGTCACTTCAAAGATGAAAAGACTTTGGTGACCGGTCAGAATTCTGACTTGCTAGATGATGAAGAAGTAGAAGATGAAGTGTTGTTGGATGAGGAGGATGAAGACAATGACATTACTGGAAAAACCGGAAAGGAACTGGTGACGAGGAGCTTACAGGAAGGAAGCCCTGAGGATGACTACGAAGAAGCCAGTGCCCTCGAGATGAGTGGCAAGACACCCCCTGCCAGGTGAGCGCCTCGGTACTCAACAAGCCAAGTGGCAGCAGGTCTGCACACAGGTGCAATTCCTTCTGCTCTGTTCTCCACAGTATTTCAGGTGATCAGCAGTTGTCAGTAATAAATCATAAAAATGAAATTTGAGTTGGCAAGGCACACAAACTGCATCACTTCCATATAGAGGAAAGCAAGGTGGCCATCAACATAATCTTCAAGGATATAAATACATGAGGATTTGTGGAACTCTGATTGACCTGAGGTAGGAAGGATAAGTGAAAATTGCACAATTACACAATTATTGAAGTTTAGACTCTACTAGTGAAACCCAAAAGAAAATAGAGGTTTCAACATGGTCTAACTCATTCAATAATCTGGCATGATCATCAGTCAAATATTATTAAGATAAATTTATCAAGGGATGGTGTTGCACACCTGTAATCCCAGTACTTGGGAGGCTGAGATAGGAGGATTACAAATTTGAGGCCAGCCTCAGCCACTTAACAAGACCTTCAACAATTTAATGAGACCCTGTTTTAAAATAAAACTGGCTGAAGATGTAGCTCAGAGGTAGAATGCCCTTGAGTTCAGTCTCCAGTACCAAAAAGAAAAAAGATAAATTTCACTTTAGTAGATTTGTGTGTGCGTGCGTGTGTGTATATATATATACACACACATATATATACATATATAATTTGCATAGATAATAGGTTTTTATATAGAAAAAGGAATCAAATATTTAATTGATGGGAATATTACATTTTCATGAGGATAATGTGTGCTGACTTCATACTTCCATAGCTAGCTGCACTTTAAATGGTAATTCAAAAGGAATGAATTCTGTCTCACACATTGCTGACTTAATGCATCATTAACTTTATCTCAAATATATGCTTGACTTTAGTTATTAAAAATGTTTAGAGAAGTATTTTTTAGGATACAATATTTGTAAATATGTTAAGGAATCCATCAACGGATGCATGCTACTTTACACTGCAACTACAATATGAAGTTTGACAGCTGTATAGAGTCAAAAGGAAGTGATTTGATTAGATAATAAACTGAAAAGGAAAAAAAAAAACTTCTGTGCTTTCCCATTGGTTCATTTTAGGTATAAAGAGGAAGAATATAAAACTGGACTTTCTGCTCTAGATCATATAAGGCACTTCACAGATAGCCTCAAAATGAGGAAAATGGAAGATAATCAATATACTGAAGCTGAACTGTCTTCTTTTAGTACTTCCCATGTACCAGAGGAACTTAAACAGCCGTTACACAGAAAGTCCAAATCACAGGTACATATTTTCCTGCAGTAGAGCATCATGGTGGCATTGTGCATGAAAGTGTACATTTCCTTTTATTACCAAAGGCAGATATTCTACCTTTGCAATAGCCTAGAGTCCAAACAGGTCCAGATGCTTTATCCGCAGTGTTTCTCTCTTTGCTCTGTAATGACAGAATTCCCAAGAGTCAACCAGTGCAGCAGTTAAGATGACTGCATTCTGCACAGGAATCCTGTGACGAAACTTACCCTATAATAATCTCTCTTAACTTTGCAATTCTTTTACTCTGTATATATTGTCCATAAGGCCCATTTTTATAACTTATTAGTGCATTGCAATTATACTTTATAGTGAGATTCAATGTGACACAAGCATACATGCACACCGCCCTTGTTTTACTGCTCTCTACACCCCACCTCACCTCACTACCCTCTCTTCCTTCCCCACATGTGCTAGTGAAGCCAGCAGTAATACTTTTGTATATTGAGAAAGCATTAGTTGAACTATGTCCTTCCCCAGTCCTCCTTTTTTTCCTTCCTACTTCCCTCTCCTAATCCCTTCCACTGCTTTATATCCACATTTATCCGTAGTCCCTTATGTTTCTTGTTTTCTCTCTAGCTTTCACATATGACTGAAAACATACAACCCTCTATTTTCTTTTTTTTTTCTAATTTTGTAAAAAATGGTTTATCAATTCCATTTTTGTATAAAACACATGGGAGAAATCTAGCCAATCAACATGCAACTGTACAACCCTCTACTTTCTGAGACTGGCCGATTTCAGCACAATATTCTGTAGTTCTATTCATTTCCCAAAAATGACATTTTTAAGCATTTAGATGTTAGTTCAGAATTATTTTCTAATTGTTTTGTGTCTATAATTGTTGCCAACATAATTATGTTTTAAGATTTTGGAAATTAAGTTCTACTTTTTTTCTTTACTGATCTAGGGAGTTGTTTTGTATTGTTCATTAACAATTAATCAAACTACAGAAACTAGGAATAAACTTAAGATAGAAATGATATGAGATAGCCGGGCATGGTGGCGCACGCTTGTAATCCCAGCATCCGGGAGGCTGAGACCGGAGGATCCAGGTTCAAGGCCAGCCTCAGCTACCTAGTGAGGCACTCCACAACTTAGTGAGACCCGGTTTCAAAAAAACAAAGAATAAAAAATAGGGCTGGGGATATATCTTGGAGGTAGAATGCTCCTGAGGTCAATCCCTAGTACTGCAAAAAAAAAAAAAAAAAAAAAAAAAATGATATGAGATGCCAAAGATCTGCACCAACTTTAGTGGTAGATCTGGAAATAATAAAATGTTCAGTTTTTATTGATTGAATGAATGGTATCCCATCCTAAGGCACTATGTTAACTAAAAGCAAATCCATTTAAGGATCCATCAATAGCTATTAGAAGAGCCTCAGTTCTTTTATTAAAAAAAGCAAGAAAGTCATCACTTCCTCTTTGAGATCTGCACTCAACCACTATTCATTCAGGTCAATTAACAACAACAACAACAAAAAAAGAAACTTCCAATTATCATATTTATAATCACATTGCTCAAATTGTCTGATCCATTTAGATGATTTTGGAGGTAGCCTGACAAATCAAACATTGTGACTATTCTTAATAGCCAGTGTAGTAAGATCTCAACCAAGGTAGGGAAAGCATGATGTCAATGGCATAATACACATCTTTAAATATCATTCAATTTAATAAAATATCTAAAGTATTATGCATGAAATAGGCAAAATTAATTTTTTTTTTCCTGAAGTAAAGGCAGCCAGCCTTGACACTAGAGGCTCCTACAGCCCACCTCTACTTACTTGAGAACATCACTTAGAGATTATGGATGGAAAGGTACCATGTCCTCGTATGGGGGAAGGGGGGAGAAGGTATCTCTTTTTTCTCTATGACTCACTGGGAATAAAATGGAACTTTTTGGTTTTTAACACTGAAAGTAAACTAGCAAGAGCACACATCTCTTTCTCATTTAGGGACATCCTTAAGAGGAAGCTAGTATTTTTTTAATGTGTTGATTTCTAATTCTTCTTTCAGAGCAGGTCAGAGACACCTAGGGAATCTATTTTTCTCTAAGTTTATTTTAGTTATTCCACCAAAAATTCATTGTAAGACATAATACCTGAAAATTCTAGAAACTGACAGATATGGTAGAAAACAAAAGATCCAGAGAACCTAAAGATAATATATGCAAAATATGTATATAAATGTACCAGCATCTTGACGTAAACCCTGCTTAGCAAGAAATGCTAGTATTTTGCAATCCTAACATATTTTCTTGTTACTTGATTATATAATATATGGCAGTTTGTAAATGGTAAGGCCTTTCTATATACTGACTTTATTTCATGAGGCCAGTCATTTATTCAGCCGGATATCCATTCATTCATTCAGTGGTTTATTTACTGTCACTTATGTGTTGGGCACTGATCCTTGTTCATGGAAATGTTTATTTCTTTTGATTACCAAAAGGTAGATATTATGTATTTGACATTTTCTAGAATCTGAAAGTTCAGACATTTTGCTGAAAACATTTAAATATTTACTCTGTCTGTGATCTTTATATTGAATCCAAAATAGTTGACCAGTACAACAGTGGCTGCATTCTTCATGGTGTCTTCTCTGAAAAGCCCTATTCTATGAAAATTAACTTCATAATAATAAGTACTATCTATATGAAACACATTGAACTAAGCTCTTTATGTAAGTTAGTGTCTGTGATTACTCCTGAAACCCTTGGAGGCAAATACTATTTATTATTATCCCTACTTCATGTGAGGAAAGTAAAACTTTGAAGTAAAGCGACCTGCCCAAGGTCACACAGCCAGGTAAGTAGAGGCAGGCTAGAGGCCAGGATTCAAAATCGGGATTCCAAAATTTTCTCTATACCTCTATTTCATCCTTCCAAATATCACAATGAGTTTTGTTAAAACTATTTCAGAGCCGGGTGTGGTGGCGCATGCTTGTAATCCTAGCATTTGGGAAGCTGAGACTGGAGGATCCAGGTTCGCGGCCAGCCTCAGCTGCATAGTGTGGCCCTCCACAACTTAGTGAGACCCTGTTTCAAAATAAATAAAAAAAAATAGGGCAGGGGCTGTAGTTCGGAGGTAGAATGCCCCCAGGTTCTATCCCTAGTACTGCAAAAAAAGAAAAAAAAAAACTATTTCAGAATATTCCTTATTTCTCATCTCCAAATTCGAGTTCATAATCTGAACAGATAATTTGAATAATTTGAGTTTGATGCTCACTTAACCCATACTTTAAACTCTACCAAGGACAAGGACTCAATATTTATCCTTGATTTTCAAGGACTAGTACAGTGCCTGGCATAGAGCATATGCTTATGCAATATTAGTTAAATGGATACTGAGGTTTTGCACAGGTTCAAAAGGTAAATCCCATACATAAAAGTCAAATGTGTACATTGAGAGCCATGACCTAGCAAATCCCAATCAGCCTGTAAGGGCAGATTTCTAAGTGAATACCCTGCTTATGGAAGAAACCACAGACTGGCCACATGTCTCAGCATGACTCCCAGAGATGAAATTCTGCCTAACAACAGAGGCATTTTGTCTTTGTTTACAGACAGTGGAATGTCTTTGGCAGGACTTTAATGATTCCGCTTCAGCAGCATTTTGACAAGCAAGTTTAGCAGTGGATGAGACCAACAATAGCAAATCAGCAGTGAAAAGTTCACTCGCAAGTCAAGACCAAGCATTTCATTTGAATATTTTACTTGGCAGTGAATGGGGGATTCTCTGGATAGTTATTTAGAATTTGACATGATAAGAGGGAAGAAAGAACACTTCCTTACAGAGTCATCTTCCTGCACCTTCTGCTTGGCAGACACTAGCTCACAAGTTGCTTAGGACATTGTTGACATTGTTGGGTCTTGAGCTTTGTTTTGGGGTTTTTTTTTTTTTTTTTTTTTTTGGTGGAGCTGATTTGGCCCATCTCCACTGTCAGGGTCTTTGGTCATCAGCAGTGAATATTTCAGGCATGGAGGGGAATTGGAGAAAGGACTGTGGATTAGAAGTTGAGCAGAAATGTGTTTTAGTTTGCCTATCTAGTTGAGTGACCTTGGGCAACTCATTTCACCTTCAGTGTGCTCAGGTTTAAAGTTTAAGAGTTGGACTGTTCTCTGCAGACTGCTGCTCTGTCAAGGCTGGTCTATGTCCTATGAATACTTGCAGTTTCAGTTGGAAGCACATAAGAATGTTTTTGATGAGTCAAACATAGGTCAGATGGATGACTTTACTTACAGTAAGGCAGGGCAAGGACGCCTATTTCTCAGTGGACGCACTATTTACATTTTAGGTAGAATAATCAGGTTTTCGTTTTGTAGAATGTGTCACATTTAGGCCTCTAGTCACTGAAGGCCAGCAGAAATCCTATGTCATTTTAAATAATAATAATAATAATAATAATAAAATACTTTTCCAAACATCTTGAAGGATGCTCCTACTCAGCGTCCTCTCCCTTCCCAACAGTTACCAAAAACATTCCTTAAATTAAAAGCAATGTCTTTCAAATGCCATTTACTGAGTCTCTCCTTCTTACCCCAGGCATATGCTATGATGTTGTCATTGTCTGACAAGGAGTCCCTCCATTCCACATCCCACAGTTCTTCCAATGTGTGGCATAGTATGGCCAGGGCTGCAGCGGAATCCAGTGCCATTCAGTCCATAAGCCACGTATGACCTTGCCAAGGTTGGCCAGCCAGCGTGGGACCAAGTCCGACAGCAGCGTGGCTCCTTCATACAGGACTATTCACATGACTGCCGAGCAGAATGCCTTACAAACCCAAGGGTCACTCATATAAAGTCTGGTGACCTTAAACTGAATGATTAAAGAAAAAGACAGACAGACAAAGGAAACTATTTATTCTCGATATTTTGTTTTGCACAGCAAAGGCAGCTGCTGACTTCTGGAGGGTCAATTTGACTTAAAGCAATTCAATGAAAATGAAAACCTTGTTGGGCAGAAGGCCTCTTCCAGTTCCCCCCTGCCCTGGGGTGCGAGCGGGTGAGAGAGGCAGTTGATACGCAGCATTGATAAGAATGAACACTCCATAGAAACCTAATTCTTATTTGTACAAGATCACCTGACATGATTGGGAACAGTTGCTTTTAATTACAGATCTAATTTTTTTCTTCTGTTAAAGTTTTATGTAATTTAACCCTTTGAAGATGGAAGTAGTTGGATGAAATGCACAATTATTATAAAAATTGATAACAGGGAGTACTTGTTCCGCCCTTAACTCTTTGCCTTCTTAAGTACATTGTTTAAAACTAGGGAAGAAGGGTATGTGTATATTGTAAACTACGGATGTTTATGCTCAAAGAGGTTAAGTCAGTGAAGTAACCTGATCACCCACAGCACCACTGTACCACTAATAAAATGTTTGCCAAATCTTGTAATAACATCTTAATTTTAGACAATCATGTCACTGTTTTTTAATGTTTAAATTTTTTTTGTGTGTGTTGCGTGTATCATGTATTTATTTGTTGGCAAACTATTGTTTGTTGATTAAAATAGCACTGTTCCAGTCAGCCACTATTTTATGACGTCCCAGGCACACCCCTTTCTGAATTTCAAGGACAAAGGTGACTTGACCTGTGTATGGGAGTGCCAAATGGTGTTTGGCTTTTCTTAACATTCCTTTTGTTGTTGTTGTTTTGTTTTCCTTCTTAATGAACTAAATACGAATAGAAGCAACTTAGTTTTTGTAATACTGAAATCGATTCAATTGTATAAATGATTATAATTTCTTTCATGAAAGCATGATTCTTCTGATTAAAACCTGTACCCCATATTTTATGCTGGTCGTCTGCAAGCTTGTGCGATGTTATGTTCCTGTTAATCCTATTTGTAAAATGAAGTGTTCCTGACTTTACGTTAAAAGAGAGAAGTAAATAACAGACTGTATTCAGTTTTGTTTTGTTGTTTTTTGCTCTTTATTGAGGAACCAGATTTGTTTTTCTTTCTGTTTGTAATCTCATTTTGAAATAATCAGCAAGTTGAGGTACTTTCTTCAAATGCTTTGTACAATATAAACTGTTATGCCTTTCAGTGCATTACTATGGGAGGAGCAACTAAAAAATAAAGACTTGCAAAATGGAATCTTCTCCCTGTGTGATGTTTTCCCTTCTCATGCAATTTTAGTTTCCTTTTGAGATCCAAATGATTTGAAGATATGATGCTGGGACCTTGATGCCCTGGCAGTCACATGGAATCTAAAGCATGTCTGTACTGCTTTGAGATGACAGAAGCGATAGTCCTGGACCAGCAACGAGTCTTGCTGTTTTTCTGAACTTTCTACACATGGTGCACAGTCAGGGTTCATGCACACTACTAACCATTTCTGAAATCATTCCAGGTCCATGGCACCCATTTTAATCAGGACAGAGAATAGTCTACAGTTTTCTCTATTGGATTTTACATAGTATATGCCAAGAGGAGTTCTTTTAGTTTGGCTTCTAATAATACCAATACTACTAACTTATTCACAAGGAGGGGGAAAAACCCTTTAATTTTCCTGTGTTCCTTTTAAGTTTGATCCACATGCAAGCTATCCTTTTTCATAGTTACAATTAGAGTGTGAATATGGTTTTGCATTTTCTTTCTTTGCCTATGCCCCTCCCCTCAAAAGAAAATCACTGTGTGATTCTTCAAAATAATCATTTAGTAGTTACTCAATAATCTGTCAAGTTTGATCAAAAATAATTTCTTTAAGAATTTTAATTTTATTGAAAATTTAGGTTGTTTCCTGCTTTTCATGAGTATAAGGAAGAACATTTTAATTTTCATATATAATTGTTTCTGGGTGTTCACATATGTATATGCAGAGCTGGAATGTGATGAATGGCACTTCCAGAAATAAATTCTCGGGTGAGGAAGCAATTACAAATTTTTTCTATGCTCCTTAAATATAAAACCTATTTTAGAATAGGGTTATTACAATTTTGGCTAGCTGCAGAGGTTTTACTTAACAAGTCCTGAATAAATATGACATGTAGAAATATATCCAGAATGATTTCCTCCTTCATTTATTCATTCTTAGCCACAATGTTAGATACATACTCTCTTTGCATATATATAGAGAGATAGATAGATAGATGCTTTTCATATATGTGATTTTTATATAAAAATTATGTATATGATTTATATATACATACGTACATATATGATTTCTATTAGAAATTATCTATAGGAAGAAGTATTCCAGAAATATACTTAAACTATAAATCCGTAAATAAAGAATAACAACATAGTATTTGGGACATAAGAGTAACACATTGGAGAAACTGGAGATAGGGAATATGCTATAGATTTTCTTTGTTTTAAGGAATATACCTTCAATTTCTGAGACAATTCAAATAATCCTAGTGCTACTGACTTTTTGTTAGACCTTGATCATGGCATTTTAGTTGTTTGCTAATGTGTATTCCTCCAAATTCCAAAAAAGTTTTGAAACCTTACATTTCTTTCCATATACTTGGCCAGAAATTCACCACATAGCCATGGGGGAAGCAGTGAGGTACACTGGAGACCTGAGATTTGGAAACCGAAGGTCATGAGTTCTAGCTACTACTTACTGGCTTCAAAGTCTGATACTGCACTGGGTTTCTGTGAATGTCAAAACTCAGAATGAAGCCAAGCCAGGCATGGTAGCGCAAGCTTGTAATCCCAGTATTTGAGAGGCTGAAACAGGAGGATCACAGGTTTGCGGCCAGCCTCAGCTACTTAGTGAGGCCCTCCATAACTTAGACCCTATTTCAAAATAAAGAATAAAAAATAGGGCTGGATGTAACTCAGAGGTAGAATGTCCCTGGGTCCAACCCCCAGTACCGAAAAAAACAAAAACAAAAAAACTCAGAAAATATTGAAGCTAAGAATTCCCATGCATGTGCAAACTTACAAATGTATATACACACATACACAAACATTATGCTCTGAGGAAAGCTTTATAAATAATAATGTTAAAAAAATTTATTCTGGGTCATACAAATGTGGATATGGGAGTTTCCTACAAAAAAAAACCAGAATTTTTCCAGGGGTGCTGGGGTCTGAACCCAGTACTTTGTGCATGCTAAGCATATGTTGTACCCCTGACTACCACTGAGCTACACCCTAGCCTTGAAAGTGTTTCTTGAAAGGAATATATAGGTTTAAAATAAACAAAGGTCAGTGCTTTGAGAACATGAGACATTTAATATTATTTCTTTTCTTTAATTGATAAGTAGAAATTGTATATATTTATGGGGTGCAGCATGTTTCGATATATGTATATATTGTGGAATGGCTAAATTAAGCAAACTAATATATGCATCAGATCACATTTTTGTGGTGAGAACATGCAAAGTTTACTCGGCAGTTTTCAAGTATACAAAATATTGTTAGTAACTATGATGTATATTAGATCCCTTATGTTTTTTTTTCTCCAGAATAATTTTAAGAGCTCTCAAAAAATTCAAGAACAGTTAACACATTCAAAAAGTAGGTGCATTTATAATTTTACTTTCAGATAATGACCATCTACTAATGTCTATCAAATAAATAAGCTGAGTTACTCATTTAAGTACTTGCTGGGTTAATGTCCTGCTGGGAATGTATATATCCATTGTTCAATTAATCTTCACAACAGGCCTACAGGCAGGCCAGCTTTACTCCTGTTTCACAGATGAGGAAACTGGACATGAGAGAGTTTAAGAACTTTGCTCAGTGTAACACAGCTGGCAAATGGCTGGCAGAGAATCCAGGGGCAACTGCATCTCAGACCTCCTGGTTCAGGTACAGCTGAAGAAAAGCCAGAAAGGAATGTTCCAAAACTGAGGAAAGGTGCCCTGTGCTGTGGAGAGCAAGGCTGTTGAGATGCAAATGTGCCTGGGAAACTTTGAGGCGTCTGAAGCTTGGCTGTGAAGACTTTGAAAGGTGGATGCCAGGGACTGGTTTCCAGGTTTTTTAAGTTCCGGTGATCTCAAGTCAGAACCCACAATACTAGTGCTTCAAAAAGATCCCACATACTAGTTAATAAGCGCCTTAGTCATTTAGTTGCAAATTTCTAGCAGGAGGCTTCACTTTCCTCCTTACCCTTTTTTCAAAAATAAAATTTACCCCAGATCTACATTTTGAATTTATTCATATGGCATGCTCTAAGCTCTTTCTGAAGTGGTTAGTCTTATGAGAGACAGCAAATGCGAGAGCATTTGTTAGGAAAAGTACTTATTCCATTCTCTCTAGGTTTAAACATTGCTGAAAGAAGGAGTGAGAAGAGTACAAGAAGAAACTTAGCTAACAGATTGGGCCCATGAGCCCTAAAATGGGTTAGAGAGCTAGCTTTTCTCTCCCTGGAGATTTGGGTTAGTACTGAATTATTCATTATTTTCATTTGTGGATACAAGAGATCATCCTTGGTGCAGCATACATTTTGAAAAAGAAAAGAAGCACCTCATACCCGTTAGAATGTACAGTGGCTAGTGTTCAAAACACCACATAACACTTGCTGGCAAGAGTGTGGAGAAACTGGAACCCTTGTGTGCTGTTCGTAGATTAGTGCAGCCACTATGGGAAACGCTGAGGAAGCTCTTACGAGACGTTATGATTCCACTTCTGGGAGTATATCCAAAGGAATTAAAATCAGAGTCCTAAGAGATATTTGTATGCCCATGTTCATAGCAGCATGTTTCTTAGTAGCCAAAAAATGGACTACCATCATTTTTAATCGTTTTTCCAACTCTGGGTCCAGATGAAAATTTTAGGAACAGAGCATTAAGGTCTACTGCGGCCAGGAAGGGCTGGAGGCCTCACACCCCATGGGGTTCTGGATGTGCGCCTGCTGTTGCTGCTCCTTGGCCCCCGACTGCCTTCAGTGACCTCTCCTAGTACTGATGGAGTTAGTCTTCCTCTTGCCTTCTTACCCACTGCCTCACGTCTCACAGGAAATCTGTCAGCAAGGGAGAATGGTTTTCCAGCATCCAGGCCCCTGTGATACCAAGGAGTGGTGCTGGTTCCCAACAGATCATATCTTTCATACATCTTCCTAAACTGGACACATCCTAGACCAATGGAGAAAGCCTTCGATTTCTCCCCCCTGTTCTTTGAATGGTATCAACATATCAGTGTGGCATCTGGGGCACCCCATGCCTACTTATTGCTAATTCTCTAGTCTCTCCATACTTGCCTATCTGTCACAGGCTTACTGGGTTGCTGTCAATGATCCAGTTCTATTCCACTTCCCAGGACTTTGCATGGTTTACTCTACACTTGGATCATTCTCTCTTGTCTCCCTCCCAATCCAGAACCTCACTCCCTCTGAACTTGCTTCATTTCCATAGTTGACTAAATTTAGTTATTCTTTACATTTCAACTTGTATGCTACTCTTTCAAAGAACCTTTCCCTGATATTTTCTTACTTTCTCCAACCTCTTAGTGTAAGTTAAATAGTTCTGTTGTAGTCACTCATCAAACCATTTGTACATAGTAGTGATTAAAATTAGTGATTGTGTGATACAGATTATTTAAGATCTCCTTTTCTAAAATCTTAGTCTCTAGGAATGTACCAACTGTATCTACTTTTGTGATTGTTACTGGGAAGTGAACCTGGGGCATTCTACCTCTACACCCCTAGTCCTTTTATAACTTTTAAATTTTGAAAGAGGGTTGCTAAGTTGCTGAGGTGCTAAGTTGCTGAGGTTGGCTTCAAACTTGCAACCTTCCTGTCTCAGCCTCCCAAATACTGGCATCACAGACATGTGCCACCATGCCTGACCTGCATCTACTTTGATCAATACTGTTTCCCCAGTAACTGCTAAAGAGTATGGTACATTGTGGCTATTCTGTAAATTTCATTAAATCAATAAGTAAATAAATAGTCTAAAAGGACATACACCAAACCATTCTCTAATGTTACCTCTACGGAATGAGGAAGGCAACTTTTTATATTGTATGCTTTTGATTACTTTAATTTTTTCAATAAGAATAAATCACTATTTTTAAAATGCACATTTCTTTTTATGAAAACAAATCATGATATAGAAACTCCCAGTTTAGGAATTAATCCTAAGAAATTAGATAGCATTGCACATTAGGATTTGCATACACAGATATTCATTAAAACACTGGTAATAAAAAATTTAGTGAAAGAGACTCAGTAGAGTCAACTATGCTGTGCCTGCATAAATTCACGGACAGATAATCTCAACATACCATTAACTCAAGAGTCAGGTTACACATGTCTGAAAGCTATATACTGTAACATTTTACTGGTTGGTGTGATTATGGGTGAATTTTGTTTGCTTTATTCTTGTCGCTTATCTACATTATCTAAAAATAAACATGTGTTACTTTTTAAATGAGAAAAAATATTATAAAAACATACAAAATAGTCTCTCCCAAATTAGGTAAACAGTACAGAAAACAGAAAGAGAAACCTTGCCTGAGAGTGTGAGTCAGTACCTGATGATCAGAATGGAGGGTGGGATGAGCTGGTGACACCATGAGATCTAGAAGGAGAGGTGCTGGCTTTGTCCACATCCAAGATCACACAGCTAATCTGGAGTCCAAACAAACCTGAGTTTCTGCCTCCTGGGCCACTGTAATGAGGAGTGAGGCATGAGCAGAGTGGGTGAGAGCCTGAACTCCCACAAGGGAGCTCGGGCCAGAGGCTTCTGTAATGCCTTCAGGGATTCGATTTCCTCTAAATGGGCCCAAATTGACTGGGCCCTATTTGAACTTGTTTTTAATGCACTATCAACTAAAAGAAAACATGCCTTTAAGAAAACAAATTTCTCATCCACATTACAGAGGTAAGGTCAATAGCCATTTCCCATGTTGCTTCATTCCAGTTTTGGGCTTTAACTACTCATCAGAAATGGGCTCCTTTAACTAACTGATGGTATCGAGCTCAGAAGAGCATGAAAAATCCGGTCAAAAGAATTTTGTGTAAGAACCTAGCCCCAGCATGACACCTCAGAAGGCAAAGCTGACTTTCAGTACCTTCTCTGAAATTATGGCTTCTTCCTATCAGCTCATACCGGCAGCAGCATCTCTAAACCAGGTTAAATCGATTAGGAGGACAAAGAATCAGAGATTTTTCCCAAATAAGCAACATTTACAAGGCTTTCAGGAAGCCTACCTATGCCATGGCCTCGTTAAAAAGTATTGCCTTCCCAACACCAATTAAGTCATCTGGTCAGGGACTGTCACATGCTCTTCACCTAAGAGGATAACTTGTTACTCTGGGAGGGTCGACATAGTGAACGGCTTCAGTCAAATATTATTGTGAATTGGTGAATCAAATCCATTTTCCTGTGATTGCTAGAGGAGGAAAATTTTTTTATAAGAAATCAGAAAAGGGTGAAAATGAACATAAGGAGACAGACCTGGGCCACTCTGATTGAGTGAGACTGGGGTGTGTGGAGCAGGTACAGCAGGAGAACAACCTGTGCGCCATGTTTCCTGGGTCAGGAAAGGAACTGTGAGGCAGAGGCCAGCCTGCAGATTTTTATTTTGTTTTGGTGTTTTGTTTGTTTTGTGGTACTGGGGATTGAACCCAGGGGCATTCTACCTCCAAGCTACACCCCTAGTCCTATTTTTTATTCTTTATTTTGAAACAGGGTTTCACTAAGTTGCCGAGTGCCTCACTAAGTAGCTGAGGCTGGCTATGAACCCAGATCCTACAGTCTCAACCTCCCAAGCACTGGGATTACAAATGTGCACCACCACACCTGACACTTCGCTGATTTTTTTTTTTTGTTTATTTGTTTTCGTTTTGTTTTGTTTTTGGTAAAGACCAGTTCTTTTATAGAAATTCACTTCAAAAGATGAAAGTAAGGACTAAGATCTTAAATTTGACAGAATAAAAAGACAGTATCAGAAGGATAAATTGGAAAGGTAACATATAGGCACAGGTAAAAGGTAACATATTGGCACAGGTAAAAACTTTCTCAATAAGCCCTCAAAGGCACAAGAAATTCAAAGGAATTGCATTAAACTGGGGATTGCATTAAACTGAAGAGCTTCTGTGCAACAAAGGAAACTATTAAGAACCTCAAAAGAGAGCCAACAGAATGAGAGAGAATTTTTGCCAACTACTCCTCCGATTGAGGACTAATATCTAGAATATACAGAGAACTCAAGAAACTCACCACTAAGAAAACAAATAACTCAATAAAAAATGGGCAAGTCAACTAAATAGACACTTCGCAAAGGAAAAAATACAAATGGCCAATACATGTATGAGAAAATGTTCAACATCATTAGCAATCAGAGAGATGCAAATTAAAACTACCCTGAGATTTCACCTAACTCCAACTAGAATGGCAATCATTAAAAACACAAACAACAACAAATGCTGGAGAGGGTGTGAAGTGGGAACTCTAATACATTGTTGGTGGGATTGCAGATTAGTGCAACCACTTTGGAAAACAGTATGGAGGATCCTCAGATGAATGGGAATGAACCTACCCTATGATCCAGCAATACCACTTCTGGGTATCTACCCAAAAGAATGGAAACCAAACTACCAGACTAATGCATGCGTATTTTTGTTAACAGCTGCACAATTCGCATTTGCCATACTATAAAACCAGCTAAGATGTCCATCAACAGATGAATGGATTACAAAACTATGGGATATGTACACAATGGAATTTTACTCAGCCATAAAGAAGAACAAAATCATTTCATTTGCAGGAAAATGAAGGAATCTGGACAACATTATGCTAAGTGAAATTAGTCAGTCACAAAAAGTAAAAAAAATTGGATGCTCTCCCTAATTTATGGAAGTTAGGAAGAAAGTAGGTCATAGGAGGAACTCTAGAGGTAGAAGGGAAACCTTAGATGAGCAAAGAAGGTGACCTATCTGAAGGTGATGGGAGGGAGAGGAGGGGGAAACAACCTATTGTACAGGATGTACATTAACAAACATATCAAAGTCAATCACTAAACCAAACATGAGAAGGGGGTAGGGGAATGGGATGGGAGTTGGGGAAGGGTTAACCCCTGTGCATGTTTGCCTCTACCAGCTTGTACCTCACAAAGATGTATAATTATAATGCACCAATAAAATAAAAAATTAAATGTCTAGTACTTGCATATAAAGGGGAAAAAGAATCAAGTAAATTTAATTATAACAGTATATTTAATTTAATCTAATATATGAAATATTATTTAAACATACAATTGATTAAATTTATTATTATAGATTATAGATGGATAGTTGTGGTCAGTGTTACTGTTTCCTGGGCATATTGAAAAGTACACAGTCAGCGGGGCGTGGTGGTGCACGCTTGTAATCCCAGCATTTGGGAGGCTGAGACCGGAGGATCCAGGTTCGAGGCCAGCCTCAGCTGTTTAGCGAGGCCCTCTGCAACTTAGTGAGACCCTGTTTCCAAATAAAGAATAAAAAAATTAGGGCTGAGGCTGTAGCTCGGAGGTAGAATGCCCCCAGGTTCCATCCCCTGTACCGCAAAAAAAAAAAAAAAAAAAAGAAAGAAAGAAAAGTACACAGTCATGTTAGGGAGATTTGTGCAATTAGTTCTGTCTAATAGACTTGAAGAAGTGACACATAGCAGTCCTGCGCCAAAGAATTTAATCAACAATGCACAATTCTCCCTACTCTCTTCCCTTGAGACAGCAAAGAAGAAAGCTGCAGGCTTCAGATGAGGGAACTATAAGAGGGTGGTGCCCCATCCCTGGTCCCTGACTGACAATGGAACCTACTGCTTCCATCCTGGATGCTCACACATATAGGACATTGACTGGGGATAAGAAATATATTTTGGCTCAGTTTAGCACCTAAAGCTCTGAGCATGTTTTTTGCCCACAGCAAGATCTAATCTATCCTGATTACTACCACACTGTTGCCTGCCTATTTTCATGGGCTCTTACTCTATTTTCTTTCTGTTGACAAAGAGAATATTAAGTATTAGAGAGAGGTTAGTGAAATATCAGCTCTAGTTGGGGAATCTCTTTGAGCATGATAACAGATTTAACCATAATTAAAAGGAGAATGATTTCCTTTCAGGTGCTTCAAATATATCACCATTCCTTAAAATACACTGGGAAAAACTAGTGAACTATTTGATCCTTGGTTCTCTTATCAAGAAAATAACAGAAAACAATTGGCTTTATGAGATGAAAAAGAAAAGAAAACCTATGAAGAAGGCAGTTAACACTCAATGAAAATTTTTAGTAGGTTCTATTATAAAATTTCTTCGCATTACGCAGCATAGCACAATGATATTTGGGAAGGCAAAAAATTATTGAGAAGTCTTCTAGGCTCTTGCATTGTAAGAAACAGAGAAGATGCTTTGGCAAGGCAAGCTTCTTTGTGCTAGTGGCATTCATGGGAAAATCTGTATGTTGGAGGGGAGTCCTACATGAATGGGCTGAGTGAATAGTGTGGAAGGTGGAGAGCACAGTGTGTAAATGTCCTTGGATACCCTGGTGCATATAGCAAATGAGTAGACTTAGGGAGCCTGATACCCCAGGAATGAGTTCTAGAAGACAAGTATCTCGTTTGGGCCACATTTTGGAGGGAGAGCTAAAAGGGCTTATCAATAGTTATCACTTACTGATACAGCACTGAGGATAATACTGTACTTACAGCACTGAAGATAATACTTTTCTTTCTTTTTAACCCTCCCAACAATCGTGCCCATGATGTAGACAATATTATCATTCCCATCTTATAACCTAAGAAACTGAAACTGAAGAGTCTAGGAAAACTGCCCCAGATTACACAGCAGGTTAAAAAAAGCCAGGAGTCCACCCAGTTGTATGTGACACCAGACAGATGTACTCAGACACTTTCCTGCACCCCGATGACAAGGGATGCTATATCACTTATCCAGTGATGAACTAGCGCTTCTATTTTTCTATATTCACTGCGTCCTACTCCTTGTATTTTGAATATTTGGAATCTGGTCATGAGGACAGCCTACAATATATCCATGTGCTTAGAATTTTGCCTGTGTAAACAAAACTCTCTGTGGAGGAATGCAGGGGTTGAGGGTTGCAAGAACAGTCTAGCTATGCAGAGTAGGACGGATGCCACTTAACTCTGACCAATTACTCACATATGTCTTGAACATGAAAACTATTTGTTGGTTTCCTTCAATTATCCATGGAACCGTACAAGGTTCTGGGTCACTTCACTCTAGGTGGCTGCTTTCCAAACAAAGTCATTTCTGAATGTACACGAGTTTGTGTGAGTGTGGGGGGTGGAGAGGGAATGTCAGGGAAGAGTGGAATGACAGATACATTCCCAGTTGGATGTGACTACATCGAGTTGGCTTTAAAGAGAATCTCAATAAAACATGTCATAGCAAGAGGAAGCAGAGTGCAAAATGCACGTGGTTTGGCCCAACAGGAATTTTATATTTAATCCTCAGTTTCTTTAACTGTAAAATGGGGATAGCTATAACTATCACATTTGGGGAAGATTACAAACATATAAGGAATTTGATACATAACCCACATTCATTAAATATAACTAATAAATGATCAGCATTGAGATTTATGGTGACATCTACTGTTATTTAAACATTTTATTGTTACATTAATCATTTTTTGAATAAATAATATCTGATTGTCATAAAAATTCAAAAGTGCCGGGCGTGGTGGCGCACGCTTGTAATCCCAGCATTCGGGAGGCTGAGATCGGAGGATCCGGGTTCGCGGCCAGCCTCAGCTACCTAGTGAGGCACTCCGCAACTTAGTGAGACTCGGTTTCAAAATAAAGAATAAAAAATGGGGCTGGGGGTATAGCTCGGAGGTAGAATGCCCCTGAGTTCAATCCCCAGTACCGCCAAAAAAA